>PRKT01000090.1:1478776-1559018 GCA_003671525.1 Saccostrea glomerata | reverse complement strand
TCTTTCTCCGTGTGACTTTTTCTTGTTTCCAAAACTAAAAGAAGCCCTCTCTGGAAGGCGTTTCCAATCGCGGTCAGCGCTGGGATCAGCTATTTTTCAGTATCTAAGGGGTATACCAAAAAAAACTTACAAAAACGTGTTTTATGACTGGATTAAAAGACTTCATCTCTGTATTAAATACAAAGGAGATTACTTTGAGGGAATGCAATAAATGATTTAAATTCCTGTTTTGTTTTTGTTGCTGTAATACGGTTTGGACAAAAAATATTGAACGCCCCTCGTAGATACAAAATGTTGACATTCTACTGTTAATATCAAATAAAAAAGGTTTGTACATGTTCATGTAGATGTATTATTAAGCCGGAAAAAAGCTCTAATGCTGTGCCTTGTGTGTGCACCCCCTCCCCCTCCCACAAACACACTGTATATAAAGTTGCACACACAAAAATACATAGTTCTTGTCATCTTATAGCTCATTTTCTTTTAAACAATATGTGAAGTAATAGAATTTATTTTGAAAATGACTCTTACACTGGAATCCGGAAATCAAACTTAATGTGTCATCTCTCGTGAGAAACAAACAATTTACGAGGAAAACAGACTCAACCAAGTACTAAAGAGTTATCTCCCATGCTGGGTCAAGATGCCTATGTATCTTTATTTAGATTTAATGTTCCAAGATTTATTTTTTTAATCAAAAAGTGCAAGGGCAAGGCGACAATCTAAAAGGTAGGTTTTTATGCGCCCAGATCGATAGATCCGGGGCGTATATTGTTTTTGTCCTGTCTGTCTGTCTGTCTGTTTGTCTGCAAACTTTAACCTTCGCCATAACTTTTGAACCATGAGAGATAATGACTTCATATTTGGTATGCAGGTATGCATAATCCACTAATAAAGGTCTTTCAAATGATACCAAGGTCAATGACCTTGTGACCTTGACTGCGACCTATATGCTAAAAATAGTTTTTTTCCTGCAAACTTTACCCTTCGCCGTAACTTTCGAACCATGGAAGATAGAGACTTCATATTTAGTGTGCATACTCCACTCATGAAGCTCTTTCAAATGTCAATGACTTATATGCTAAAAATATATTTTTTTAATTATTTTCACCATTACATTTCAATCATAGGTGATAGTGACTTTATTTTTTGTTTGAATACTCCACTATATAAGATCTTTAAAGTCACACCAAGGTCATTGACCTTGTGACCTTGTGACCTTGATTATAGATTTTGTCACGCAAACCAGGCTATTGTGACGTCTACTACTCTCGGGGGTTTTCTTTGAACGATCGATAATTATTGCAAGAAAATGCACTAAGTATCCGAAAAGGTGGAATATGATGAAAAGCATGTCAACTACCGTAAAATCTGAAATTTTACGGCCTGATCACGTGATAATCTAGAACCAATCAGATAATGTATTGTGTAGAATATTTTTATGAGGTATGATAATAAGTGTGCCGTATTTGGTGACGGTTTATAGAAAGTGTTGCCTTACTGTACTGCGTCAAAGAAAATGGTAAGCAAAGAACCGTTAAATAATATTACTCCAATCAAGGGAACGTTTCAACCCATAGAATGGCATGAACATGAATGGGGATTTCTTAAAACAAGAATAAATAATCAGTATATTGTACTGTTGTCTGACTACGTAGCAAAATCTCCAGAAACCCAAGACGTTGATGTGGTACATGTAGCTGAAGCAATAAACCCTAACCTTGACACAATTTTTTTTTGTAAAAAAAAAATCTATGTAGCGAGAGATGTTCTCTCAGAGAAAGGTACGAATTTCATATCTTTCTTAAATTCTGAATTTTGTTAACTGTTTAGTGTACGTAAGTTGAAAACCAAATCATCCTAAGCAAAAAGACTTATTGAGAGGTTCTATAGATCTTTAAATTGAAATATATGGAGACAAAGAAGAATATTTTAGTTCATCAATTATACAATACAAAATAGGATCTAAAACATCAGAGGTGCAACTTCATTGATTTGAATATTGTTTAACGCCAAGTCGGCAATTTTTCAGCCATGTTTCAGAGGTGCAATCAGGTGTCATAGAGCAGTGAGTAATTCTCAAAATTCTTAAGATTTATGTTCACCATCACCCAAGTAAGTGGGACAATTTGGTTAATAATTGTTAACAAACAGTGAAATAACGGGGGAAAAAACACTCGATTCTCCCAATTGAATTGCCATACCTGAGGTTTGCAAGAGGTCTACCTGCTTCTTTGCGATAGAAATGGAAAATGGATAAGAAAAAGGTGACAAATTGTTGCCGTCTGTGCTGAGCTATATTAAAGAATTGCCAAATTGGCAGACATTGTCGCGGAAAACGAGCGAGGCAGTGATCGTTTAGATAAATGTAAAAGGGTATTACCTTTACTCCCTACTGTGACCAAAAAATTACATATATCTAAATTCATATATTTATTTAGTCTAATGCCGTTCTCACATGTGTTATCTCATTTCTTTTTCGATTATTTGAATTATTGAGTATGATTCTAACATTTTGTAAAGGATTTTGTCGAACACTCTTTTGTAATCTCATTCCTGACTGGCGTATTTTTTTAATCAACTCAATCCATTTGCTCAGTAGGTCCAGATATAAATACTCATATTTGATTGAAATTACTTGTTCCGCCAGCCAGTTTTCATGGTCACAAGTCCTCGAGGCCGTGCTTTCCGTAAAGATAGTTCCTTCATAACTTGTTATTTTTTCCCATAACATGTGCTATTTTTCATTCTATTTGAAGTTATAATTATGTATTTTTTTTAAAGACACATGCCATTGTCGTTTATTGCTGTTTAATAAAGATTTAAACGTGACCTGGTCTTGTTTCTGCTCGGTTACAACACAAATACAAGTATTAGCGTCTGTTATTCCATATGCGTTACCACTGGAGATGAATCCAGAGAAAGAAAAAAATCTGTAAGGTTTTGTGTGGATGAATAAAAATAAAACAACTTATCAAGTTTGATCCAGAGCTTAAAACACAAATAAAACCCATTATTGATAGCTTGAAAGAGGTAAAGTATCTTAGTTAATTTGATCTAATTAAGACTTCTCTGAACTACCTAGATATGGCGCCATAATAGAATATGCAAACTTGAGCTGACATGACGGGGAAAGTGTCATAATTTTTCTAAGCATGTAGATTTATTTTAGGGACTTGTTGTTTAATTCAAGTGTAAGGATTATTATTTTAGCTCGAGTGTACTGTAATGATGTTGAACATTTGTAATATATATCCGTATTTCCTTTGTCCGATATGCACATATTCAAATAATAGGAATAAATAAGTGTTATTCATGTATGATGAAGGTGAAACCCTAACCCTAACCTTCGACATAATACAATTAATGAATAGTGTTTTAATTGGACTGGCACAAGTGATAAACAAGGACATATTGAAGATATTCTGTGTGAATCTACAAGAGAGGTATGTCCTTTAAATGAAATTTGCAGGGGAGTTATGTATATCAATTTTTTTGTATAAATTGCCTTAAAGAGACGAAAATACCCCTTATGTTGGTAAATTTAATTTCTTTAACATGTTTTCTTATCGAAGAAAAATCAAACTTGTCCCAACCGAAGCCCTTTTTATGTCCAAGAGATCACGATGAATTAATCTATGTAACAAACTTTGTACAATACTTTTGTTTTGCACTTGCATCGAAGCAATTTTTGTGCAACAATTAGGAATATTATATATCTACGCCACGTGATCAACACAGTCATGGGACATTACAAAAATGTTTGAAATTAAACCTGATTAAACTATTTTCTAAAATTGACTGCAATTTCAAATAAGTATTACATATTAAAATTAAAATCTTGTTCAAAATGATGTATATTTTAAGGCATTTTTAGCCTCAGGACACCCTAATAATAACAGCGTGCATTCGTTCAGGGTTGTTCATCTTTAGCTTTGCGTTCGCTAACTGTTCAAGTTAGAAAATAAAACGTTTCAGGGACTGTAAATCATCAAGAACTTTTTTTTAGACGCATCCCTTGATGATTGCATCACTTAAGTAAGGAATGAAATAAATCATATACACAGTACAGTTAAGGTTACAAAAAGGAGGCGGAGCCTAATTTGTACGGCAAAACTTGACTATGACATCATACACAATATACGTAATACAATATTTCTTTAAAATACCACAAAATGAGTTTATCTGCTAATTTAACCAGTAAGAACTCATCAAACTACATAAAATCTTACTACAGCGTGTTGTTTTGTCGTTAGTTAAATCCCACATAACAAGTTATTAACAAGGCACTGATCGCAAAACACTTGTCAATATGACGTCATTTCTTACAACGTGACGTAGTTTGTATGCAGTGAGAGACCGATCAAGTAATATTTCCTCAACAAAATATGTATTGTCTAATTAAATAAAATATTACTCACAGATAATCTTTGGGACAATAACTTGAATTTAATGTCTTCTTTGTTATTTTATTAATATATTGTCTGTACATTACGTATTTAATTGACACTGCTGTATATTTGTATGCAAGTACATCGGAGGGTAATGTGGGGGTCTTAATAAATCGATCTAGTGCAAGGGCATACACTCTATGGATCAAAGTAAGCTTTTACATTTCAACTATACAACAAATAAGGTATCTGAAAAATGCTGCGATCCTGACGAAATCTTAAAAACAATTTAATTATATCAGTATTTCATGCCGCTGACCAGCAAAAAAATAGAGCATTCGGTCATGCAAGTATAATTTTAACAATTAAATTGCAGAATTTAGATAGGATCGCAGAACTTTCTAGAAACTACGATACATGTTGAAAATATTTATATACAACACAATCCAAAACAAAAAGGGAAAATCAAAATTCCTTTTTTTTCACCCAATGTTTACAATCTGAAGTCATTTTGGTCTTAAAATCCTTATATGTGTCTCCACAAGTTCCCTTTTTGAAGATTTTTTTAGGTATTTGAGGAACGTTCCTCTTTCTACACTTCAGATGCATTTGTTATGACCAGACTTTTGAGGAACGTTCCTCTTTCTTAACTTCTGATGCATTTGTTATGACCAGAGATTTGAGGAACGTTCCTCTCTCTGAACTTCAGATGCATTTGTTATGACCAGACTTTTCAGGAACGTTCCTCTTTCTACACTTCAGATGTATTTGTTATGACCAGAGATTTGAGGAACGTTCCTCTTTATACACTTCTGGTGCATTTGTTATCACCAAACATTTGACGAACGTTCCTCTCACTCTCTCTCTCTGAACTTCAGATTCATTTAGTATGACCAGAGATTTGAGGAACGTTCCTCTCTCTTAACTTCAGATGCATTTGTTATGACCAGAGATTTGAGGAACGTTCCTCTCTCTGAACTTCAGATGCATTTGTTATGACCAGACATTTGAGGAACATTCCTCTCTCTGAACTAAGATGAATTTATTATCACCAGACATTTGAGTAACGTTCCTCTCTTAATGTGCACATACTGTGCACATATTTTTAAATACTTTAAGAATCTTAACACATGAGACTTTTGAGGAACGTTCCTCTCTCAAATTCACTTTTTCTGAAGACATCTCATGAATGCTCAAACATCAGACATTTGAGGAACGTTCCTCGCTCGAATTTAATTATTACTGTAGGCATCTCAAGGATTGTCAAATATCAGGCATTTGAGGAACGTTCCTGTCACAAATGGTTGTCTCATGAATTGTAAAACATTAGGCATTTCAGGAACGTTCCTTACTAAAATTTAACATTGTTCACACAGGATACTTACACGTATGAGAAACGTTCCTCTCTTAGATTTGTATATGTTGATACCTTATTCATATTAAATCATGCATTTGAGGAACGTTCCTCTCACAAATGGTTGTATTTCTGTTGATTACTTATACCTCATGAAGCTTGCAACCCGTGCATGTGAGGAACGTTCCTCTGTCTTGTAATGAATATCTGTTGATACATTTCAAAGCCCAATTAAAAATATCTTTAAAGGAACGTTCTTCTCTAACATTTTCATGTGTTTTGTGATATCATATTAGTTTTTATCGTACATGAAGAATTTGGGAAAATTTCTCTCTTTTATATGAAATGCAGTACATATTCATAGAAACATTTTTTATCTGTACACACATTTTGTCACTTTATAAAACACTTTTTGAATTAAGGCTTTCTTAAAGCATAATATAAACTAGGTACAGGAACAAAGAAATTTTTCCACTTCGGAACAAGCATGACTGTGCAATGTGCAGTGTTCATGTATCAACTCAAAGGGCTTTTTCACCGAATGGCAGTGTGATCACATATTACAATGTTTTGGTTAACAGTTTAATACCCACAGTATTTTTCCTTTCTACCACGAAATTAAACCAAAGTTGTGATGAAGGTCAACCATGTTTCTTTCTCGGTTACATCTTTCCCTCATAATAGAGACGATTCAAATTTCTTGGTCTCCAAAGGTTCATAGCATTTTTTCATCAGTTTACTGTAAAATTGGAAATTTTGACTATATGCTTATTTTGACTATTTTGACGATCTTCCTTTCTCGTCAAAATTGACACTCGTCAAACTTTGCATCATATATATAGCGTCGCAACATACATTGACCACTGTGCAACATTACGCAAAATTTTCTCGGCTTTCCCCTATTAAATCTAGTTCAAAGTTACTGTTAATTTTTTTTTGTACATAGAGATATATAATCACATAAAAAATCATTGAATCTAAACTGGTCTATCAAACACTGCTTGCGTAACTTAGCCTAATGTTCACGCCTTGTTTGACCTAGTTTGTCACCTCAGGCAATTGACCGCTTATAATGAAAACGAATCACAAGTGGTCAATTTATTTAATCAAATCTTGCACACTTAGATAGTCTGTACAATCTTACACACTGTGGATACTAGTAGTCTGTACAAGAAATAAATCTTAGTGATTTCGACGCTGCCTTTGTATCCCCGTGAATTCAAAGATAAATCTTGATTAAATATTTTTCGTCAAAATTAACACTCGTCAATTTTCGTAATCAAGAAATCGTCAATTTTTCAACTCGTCAATATTTACAGTATATTAAACATTTTGTAAATTCCGTATATCCCCAAACTTATGCAAAATGCGAACGCGGTGTTCTTTGAAAATCGCAAGTCAATACATTAAGTTATTTAGTTTAGAAATGTGATAAAAAAAAAAGGTGGATGAAAAAAGTAGTAGTTTTGATAGTCAAGTAAAACTCAAGACTGAGCATTCATTTATTTTACAGAATATCACGGGACCATGCTGGAATAGAAATGGTCCCTTCAACCAAAAATGTAATCCCGTGTCATTTTGAGATTTCGAATGCATTCTTTCAGGTAGGTACCGATAATTTTTGTAAAATGAAAACCTAACAGTATTTATCATGCATAATTCCTTCTCAAATTATTAATGTGTTAGTCGTTCCTTCCAAAATTTTCATTTACAATGAAACTTAACAAATTGGGAGGGTTGTGAGAAATTGCAATCATGGCTTTTTAGAGGCGTTGAATACTTTTTAATGCCAACATCTACTGTGACACGAACCTGTCTGCACGTCTTGCATAAGTATTCTAGCCGACTGAACTCCTTATTCCTCGACTAGGGATTGAAATTTGTAATCAAAATATAGAATTTGTAAACATCTTTTTTACACGCTCTTCTTTGGAAGCGTGGTGACCTGTATTTCGGATAAAGACCGTATAAAACTGAGGTCCAGTGTGACTGTAGAATACTCAATGGTCCAGATCCAGAGGGCCTTGTATAGGTCTACATTTGCAGTACTCTACCGGCATAAGATCGTGTCGCCTTTTAGTAGAAAATTCTTTCAAGGGAAATGAACAGCAAACAATCAATCAAAATGCTTAGAAAAAATAAACTTAATAGCTACATGTAAGTGATTCATAGAAATATTGACACAAACATGTACTAGGAAACCTTTTCTTAGAATACAAATCATTTCATTTTGGTCGTCGAAAGGTTCCGACAAAGACATCAACTATAATACTTTTTGTTCTTAATAATATAGATATAAATTTCAGGAGCATAAAAAAACGCAGGGATCATTTATGCATATTATTATATACCTAATGTGTATCACCCAATTTTACTGTTGAATTTACGCTATTGGAAATATTTTTTTTTCATTACACTTTATGTGTTTCAAATCATTTAATCATTTTGTTTCACATACAAATCGGCATCCATACGGCGTATATTACTTTAAGGCTAGGGAGGGATGCTATTAAAATGTTTTAGATTGGATGCAGTTACATTAATATAATTAATATTGATATGAAATAACAGATTTTATATGTGGGATACTGAAATTAAGGAAAATAAACCTTCGTACATAGTTGATATACATCTTTATATATTATAACTGTAATTCGGTGTTTAACAGATTGTGGTATCCCTTATGTTTATGGAGCTGATATGAACAATTTAGAGAGGTGGGATGCTATTGGAATCCGAAGACGAATGCACCTTAAATGTTACAATGAGTTTCATAAAACCGGATCCGGAATTCTTAGTTTTCCGTTAAACGGAACATGAATAGTGGATCAACAATTCGGTACTTTCTAAATAATATTTGATAGATGCTTACTCCTTCTAGGCCATTCATCCCACCTTTAATATCCCCGGGATCAAAGTTTATACCCTGTTCATCTATAGGTTTTGTTTGTTCGATCTCTGTCTGCAAAATTTCTATTTCTCAAAATAATACCCTTCAGAAAACATCAAACATTAAATGAACGATATCCCAATAATCCCTTTTTCAAGTGATGTCTTGTATTTTTTTTAAACCTGTAAAATATTGATAACAAAATTTTTATGTTTAAATCTAACAGTCATGGTTTTTTTTTTACCTCAATTATAATAATTTCATGCTTTAAAATTTAAAAGGTAAACTATGTCGTCGCCGTAAAATAAAAAGGACCTTTTATTATGTTTGAACTAGAATAATTCTTTGTCATGTGAATAACCTGTAAATGATACAGTTGTACGCGTACATGTGTATGCATTAGTTATTTCTTGATAAGTACTTATATCTATAATTGGAAACATAAACACGAATCTTATTTCCTCTTTTTTTACAGATTCTGAAATAGAAGATTTATGAAGATCAGCTATACTTACTACAGGAATTAAATCTTTTATGGCAAGAATCGGAGGTAGTTTTCATATGCAAGATTTTCCTTGTCATTCATTTTTAAAGTTTCCTTTTTTGTCCTACTTTACTATATATTCGTAAACTTTTACTACTAATTTTGAAATTCGTGTTATTGAATTTTTAATCATTTTGATTAAAAAAAAATATCTTCATCGAATTTTTTAATTCTTTATTATGTTTTTAATAATTGTCAGGATAATTGTAAAGCACTATAGGCTTATCTGACAGAAATTGCATCAGAGAGCGAAAAAGAATGGATAACAAAGACTTTGTTGAGACCATTCTTTGGAATTTTATATTTCTATGCATTAAAACTTCTTTTAAACCAAAAAAAATATATATATCTGTCGTTTTATATATTCTGTTAAAAGCAGATTATTACAATAAACGACGTCAATTTAGCCGTTTAATGAAATATTAAGACAGAAGGTGGTTATGATTTTTTTCCCCAATTCTTTGTTCAATTTTGACAGTGGGGAATCAGAATTGGATCTCTGTTGCATGGATCGTTGCCAGTGATACAAAAATGGAGGGAAATTTTATATGGAGTCATAGCAACTCGCTCCTTAATAGTACGAGCTATACAAACTGGCGTGACTTTGGGATGGGGAAAGATTGCGTTATTATATCAAATGACTTAAACGGAGAATGGAACGATTATCCAATATCAGCGGAGCGTCATTTCATTTGTGAAAAAAAACTTGCATCATTTTAATACAGCTAGTCATTTCATTATGTTTACAGTTTTTGGAATACATTCAAGTTTTTAATGCTGTGAACTGTTGTGCAACATACACTTAATGTTCACGTCAGAGAAATAGAAATTTACCATTTTCCCGCAAGCACCTTTTAGCGTGGTACACGTTTCTTGGCATCCAAAGAAAGTTGCAGATGCATAGATTTAAAATGTGAAGAGAGTCTACTAGACAGGGAGAGAATCTCGGTGTTTTACCTGACAATGGAGGCTCAGGACGGGGGAGGAAGACGAACACCTGTCTCTGTTGTCATTCATCTCACCGACGAAAATGATAATTCTCCTGAATTTCGTGACGAATCGTATGAGTTTAGTATAAAAGAAAATTTCAATGTATTTTCTTCTAAGAAGAATTATACGATTCTTACAGTAAGTTATACATGCAAATATGAATGTTCTTTTCATCCTGATATTTCATTGTGAATTTTATCTGTACATTCCTTATAATTTGCGACTGATTTACATCATCAATATTCTGATAAGTCTCCTTAAGATTTCTAAACTTTTTCTTTTAGGCATTAGATGGGGATGAATTGGGCACTAATAATAGTCGCGTATCTTACTGCTTTTCGGATGAAAGAAACAGTTGTGCCGATGATGAATACTTCAAAATAGACGAGAATGGAACCATTACAATAACGAAACAACTTGATTTTGAAAATTTAACTAAGTCATCTAACTCAGATTATAGGGAGCATAATTTGAAGGTCACGGCTTATGATCATGGTATTCAACGCATGAATTCCACAGTAAATGTGACGATAATTGTACAGGTATTTTTTTCTCTTTTTTGCCTCGACTTCTGAAATATTTTATCCTAACGTTATCATGGTTAGAGGAGTAATCTTTGTGCAAAATGACACAACAATGCTCGTTTTGTCAAAGTTTTACTAACATTCAATATTTTGAATTGATTTACAAATTAAAAATCTTTTAAGACGCAAATAAGAGATGTATTTTTGTAGGATGTGAATGACCATCACCCAACTTTCAGTGGAAACTTTGAAGGAAGGGTTAAAGAAAATTCTCCCTCGGGTATCTCTTTCTTGCTACCAAAATTTCAGAGAATTCAATTTTTGACATCTATTTATTTGATTTTGTGTGTTTTTTTTTATTCATAAGTTCAAAGGAAGTAGTAATATTTTCCATAAAAAACGTCCAAATAACTTTGTCAATTTGGGTTTTAATAATCAATAAATAAGTCTGTAAATTTAAATGTTTTTAACTTTAAGCGTTTCTGTCTTTCCCAGGGACAAATATATTAAGTGTATCAGCTGAAGATGGAGACGGGACGGCCCCAAACAATGAAGTGTCCTATTTCATTTTCCTGGGAGGCTCTGATCAGTTTAAGATGGATGGCAATTCGGGGAATCTTTCAGTTCAAGTTGGTGCAAAACTAGACAGAGAGAGTGTTTCTAGTTTTAATCTAACAATTATTGCCATTGATAAAGGAAATCCTCAATTAAGCGGAACTACAAACGTTACCCTGGTTATTGATGACGTAAATGACACGCCTCCTGACCTTTTGAATCTTCCCGCCAGAGAAGAAGTGGTAGAAAATGAGAAAAGCAAAATAATATTCAGATGCAATGGGTCCGACAAAGACATTGATTCATTGCTTTCCTACTCAATTCAAATTAAAGAAGCTTATGACTACCTCGGTCAGAAATTTAACGCTTCTAAGGTAAAGGTGACCTAGTCTTTGGTTTTTTGATGTATAGTTGTGAAAAAAGTAACAAAAAAATCAAAGCTGTACTAAATAGATATTTTAATACTGCTTTCCTTTTCAATTTAAGCTGGAAAAGACATTTCAACTGAAGATTGAAAGTTTTTTTTTTTTTTTACAAATACCTAATGTAACAGCAGTCAAGAATGTTACAATTTCTATTTCAATGCAACTTTAGATGACAAAGACAAACACTATAATCAAAGAAATGAAATATCAAACAAATTAAGAATGCAAATGACTTCTTTTTACTCTTCCATATTTTCTTTTAGGATTATTTTACGATCAACAACGCAACAGGAGAAATAAGTGCTAAAAATTATATTGATGCCGAGAAGGAGTCGTCCTTTACATTGATTGTTGTTGTAACAGACACAAAAACACATAAAAATTACCCCGACAAAGCCGAAGGTAATGCTAGATTAACAAACAAATAACTCAAATCTTTTGCAATTTACAAGAAATTGAACTTGCAAGAACAATGATTTCGAATTCTAGATAGAACAATTAAATTCAGGTTCGTTCTATTCATATTCTTAGAGTTGGACAAAAAAGTCTCAGAGGCTTTCTAGAAAATCTTTTAAATTTCTATTTGAAGAACAGAAAAACGATGAAAAGAACATTTTTATTTACAGGCAAACCACAACCAAAAAATGCAAAATGTTTTATTTTCAGAAAACGCTTATTCAGTAGCATTTAATAAAAAACGATTCATATAATACCTTTAAATAATGACCTCTGAAGTTTCAGCTGAGCTGATTGTTAACGTAACTGACATGAATGATAACCCACCAGTATTCACAGCTAAATCGTTGTCTGCTGGAATTCTACGAAACTCCCCGTATAACACAGCGGTATTGGACATGAAAGTAAGAGTAATTAAGATATTAATATTGTTGTTGTCTTATATAGCCATGATACTATTTTTTTTAAAATCCCCTAGTAGATGATTTTGTCTTACTAAACATTCCTCTTGAGAATTTTTCTAGCATATGGAGTCATTGCCATTACGGTGAAATTCCTGCCGCGAAGGGATGCTCCGCTTAACCGTGCTCTAATAAGTTGGCGATGCACCATTCCCCTTTAAATACATGTGCATTCATTTTTTTGTTAAAGAAGTCAGAAATAAAAAAAACATGTATGCTATCTCTCACTATATTCCCTCTCTCGGTCTCTTTTACTTTATAATACTAATATATTCAGGAGCTGAATAATCGTGAATATGATTGATTTATTAATAAAAAATCTTAACCACCTGCCTTCCTTTAGTAAAACGATCAATCCAATCATTAATTAAACTGATACGAAGTCATTTGTCTTAATAAACTGTGTACAAATTATTATATGCTTCTGCAAAGGCATTTCTAAGATATACAATAAATTGTACAGTCGTTTGTTTAAGGAGTACGACTAAGAGAACCTTTTTTCGTCACAAGTGACCTACATAGTGACGTCATTTTCACATTGTGACGTCAAAAAACCAAAAAATATTCAGCATTTGCTATTTATAGAGCTTGTGTATGGCTATGTGTGTACCAATTTTTTTTTTCTAATCTGAATTGTGGTTTTGTAGATATGGAGATAGTTCGCGAACAATTTGATCATCCCTTGTATTATCAGAATAAAGTTAAGATTAAGTTTAATTCATCGATTTATCTATGTTATATGCTATTTTATTTTTTTAAAGGAATTCGTAACTGATCAAGATGTTACTGAAAAACACAGGCGACATAAATTCTACATGTTGAATATAACAAACCACGGATTGAAAGATATTCCTAGCGTTATAACCACAGGCTGTAAAAAGGCATTCTGTGTGACTGAAAACGGTACAGTTGTTTCTAATTTCTTATTTACCGGAAAAGGAAGTATGGAACTAGGAATCAGCGTCAATGATACCGCTGGATCCAGTGAAACAACATTAGATGTAAGTACTAGTACTTCAAACACATATAGATGCACAAAGAAATGTCTTTTGAAAGATTTGAATAAAAATACCTACTCTTGCTTCCATCTTTTTTTTATTTTTATTTATATTAAACTAATAAATTTTTGGTGTGTTTTGAAGATTTATATCATCGATGAATCACAACAACTTTCGATGCATTTTCGAAGACCGAAAAATGACGTTAATAAGGTGCAAGAATATGTATTAAGGTAGGTAAATAAATATTGTAAACACATTATTTTTATACAGAATTTTACCATGTAAATAATCTAGATAGGTATAAAATAGACATTCGACATTTTAAACTGTCATTTTAGGAATTTGTCAGCTAAAATCGGCTACAAATGTGTGTTTGATGGAATTAATCCATATCAAGACAAAGAAGGGAATATTATTGAATTTGAGTAAGTAATTTAATTGTTTTTCTTTAGTTACAGTCGATACAAGATATCTTTGTTATTTACCTATGATTAATTTTATTTCATTTTATGATTTATAAGATCGCTGTTAACCTTCCACGTCATAGACGAAAAGGAAAGAATAGTGCTGGATGCAATCTTTGTACAGGGGTGTGTAAACCTACTAACTTCCCATCTGATATGGATTACTGATTACCTTTCTTTAAATATTCAACTTATTTAAATGCCGTTTTCAGCAAGCTGGATAATTCCTATATAGTACATTGTTTATGTATTAAATTTAAACCGAAAAATGAATTTTGAGAGATTATGACTATTAACTATTAAGTTAGAGGATGTTATATCTGAAATATGCAGTCAGACACTTTTTATTGAGTTTAACAACAAAACACAATTTTAGCGTTCTAGATCAGTATGGGGACGATCTAAAAGATTTTCGAAACAATTATGGAGTGGCTGCCATTGGTGTAAGAACTTTTTTTGCATTCAGATGAAGCATATTTAATCATTCTATTTACATATTATCAAAAATTTCAAATACTTTTCAAATAAACATTTTATTTCATAAACAGACAAAATGGTCTTGTAATGTTAAATTTAATGTTTATTACCTTATAGGCGTTACAGATAAGTGATGTGGGAGACACGGGCAGTAAAATCAAGGAGACGTATATACTAGTAGCAGTTATTGTTCTTCTTACTCTAATACTAGGCATTGTCATTTACTTCTACATTACATCGATCTCAAAGTGAGTTTCTGAAGCATAATAGTACCAATATAAATATGGTCCTTTTTTTTTTGCCTACAAAATCATTATAAATGAAACATATTTCTTTTAAATGAGGGTTGTTAAAATGACTAACCATCTGTGTTTTAGATCTAAAAGAAAGTTGAAAGCTGCCACTATATCAACCACGGGTAAATATGCCTTTGCAATTCAGAGTTGGTAATTTTTATTTCTCATATGATTATGCTTTCTGTTATTATTCAATTATTTTCTTTAAAGAGAAGAAAAATGGTCAAATTTTGGGTGATGCTGTTATTCCAGGCAGTAACATGTTCTCGAAAAAGCGAGTATTGATTGTTTTTACCTGGCAATGAAATGATTGTTAATTGGCATATATAGATAAATTGAAAATTTTTTGGATCATACTTAGTGGAGCATTACAGATTTATCATTTTTATTATTTTAATCTTTGATTTCATGCTTAGGAACTTATTTTTGACATAACCTCCCTATCCTCTCTCTCTCTCTCATTTAAACTATTTTATTATTTGACGACTCTTTACATTATAGTAAAAACCCTTTAATCGATAAAGAAGAGGAGATACAAAGAACAATTGGTAACCAAGATAACGTTAGCTTGGCGGGAAGGTAAGAATTAATTTTAGATGACATAAATACTTTAAAAAAAATTTAAAGTTTAAACAAGTAGCTGGATAACCGTCAAATAATCGTTGAACTATATACTTGGTGAAAAGTCTGTGGTTTATCAACAATAAATAAATTTTCCTTTCGATAAATCAAATTCTAAAAAAAAACCTTGCCTCTTCCTTTTTACCACAATTGTCTCTTTAATACTATTTTAGTGAAGAATCTCTAGACTGCAATGAAGTAGAATACGACAAAGGTAACTACTATCTCAACAAGGACCCTGTGGAAGAAAAGGAGGCAGTTCTAGATATGTACGAGGAGGACGGAGGAGTTCCGATCGGTAACGAGGACGACATGGCGCTGTTAAAACAAGCACTGCAGCAACATGACAAATTGGCATCAGAAAATGGGAATGGCGGATCAAAGGGTGGCGGCTTAGACGTTATAGAGGGGAAGGTTAATGAGGGATACGAGATAGTTGAGGCCACAGATGTTTGACGGATTGATTAATTGAAAAATTAGAGAAGTAATTGCATAATGTACCATTAACTGTGAACAATCAAGATACTTGTTTATTTTTATACTGCATATTTTTAAAAAAAATTCTGAAAATTTAAAGGCATAATTTATTATTTCACCACACAGTCATATTTGTGATATTTCATTGCATTTTATGATATGATTCATGAGGTTGATTAATCCTGAAATTAATATTGAATTCTCGCACATCAGAACAAGTTATCCATTTATAGCTCTCGCAATATTATTGTTTGAATATTGTAGTCCTCTTGTAGTAACTTAAAAATGATTTCTAAATAGATTTACATAAATTTTACATTTCATTGTGTAAATATGTTTAATAAGTATGTTTGTAATGCTTTTGTTATAAAATACCAATTAATTTATGTCTTTCTCGTGCTTTTTATGGTTTCCTCCGTTATTCTTATTATACTACGTTTCGAACTGTCGTTGATGCCTTGGTAAACTCAAAGTGAGTTTCTTAAATATATTCATTATAACAACCTCTGATCTTCTGTAATGCTGACTTGAAACATGTATGTTGAAATTCAATTAAGTCACGTAAGCTTATGTGTAATTAGCCTATCTCTGTTTATAAATTATTGTACTCAGAGCATGCTTTTGAGGGGGGAATTAGTTGGTTTGGGAGATATTAACACACTACACTGTATGCAGTTGTTAGAGGAATATTACTACATAAGTAAGTAAAACTGTTGCAGTTATCCCGCTTAAACATGATACCTAGAATTTCAAATGAACAACAATGACATTAACTTGAATTTTCATGACAATCGAGAGTCGCCTGCGTGGCGCAATGGTTATAGAGCGCTTGCTCCAGATTCGCGAAGTAAGGAGTTGATCCTTACATCGCGGGTTCGAATCCCACTGTGGGACGTGGAGACCGGTCCTTCGGATGAGACCGTTTTAACCGAGGTCCCGTGTCGCAGTAGGTGCTGACACGATAAAGATTCCTCCATGCTAAAAGGCCCTGAGTGCCGAGTATAGGACAAAATTTGCAACTCTCAACCTTGCAAGTTGTGCCATCGTTTGAATCAAAATTACATTATTGTCGTCCTATACAACAATGATTTCTTATATAAAACTGTATATTGGATTGTATATAGAAGTCTTTCTTCCTTTACTTTATTTTAGTCTAAATAATCATAAAGGTTAAAGTTACATACACATTTATCATAATAAAACATTCTAACAGCAAAATAAAAATGCAGCTCATTTTGCTTTAAACAATATAAAAACAAACAAACTTGACAATGAACATAATTTGAATTCCAGCATTATTTTAGATTTACATGTATATTACTTTATTTGATTTTTATTTCAGGGGCTTAAAATAATGCATTATATCATTTGCACTTATTTCACCTCGTTTGGTGTATTATTTCTTGTATAAAAGAAAATATATTTTCATTTCAAAGAAAAATGAATCAAATCAAAAAATATTTTTAGCAGGACAATATATCGTCATGGCAAAGTGCTAAAAAACCCTCTTGTATCGGAGAAAATAATGCAGAAAGATTATTGATGTTCCCACTTCAATGTTAAGAAACAAAACCTTATAAGTTTTAAAAAGTTATATGACACTTGAATAACATAATTGTAACATCATCTGCATATGATTTTGGACTTTGCAAGATCATGTTCTTCGTCAAAAGGTTATCTTAAACTAAGAAGAAAACCAAGAAAGTAGGTTGTTTATATAAGGGTATCAACTCTTCCGTTTGAAATAAACATTTTTCAAGTTCCACGCGGTCGATTGTGACCCTTTTTTAGTATTTGCAAATACAATATGTCGATGGGCCGACTGTTGCCTGACACACGTCAAGCGTTCGTTTGAAGTCTTTTCAATCTGAATTGCCTAAGGACGTGTCAAAGGGCACGTGACATTCGGACAGGCGATGCTCGCTCTTCATTCCTCCTTATCGAACCTCAGATGCACGTTATATCCAGCCTCTGGAATTTTCGGGAGTATACATGTATATCCCATGCTCTCATTGATTTATATTGTTTGTATATTTTTATAAGTTGGATCCTTGCTCGATATTTTCACCTTTTTAATGTTGCTTGCTCTGCCCTCAACTATATTGTCTTAGAGCTTTAAGCATGATTATTACGTTTCATTATTTCCGTATTTCATAGCAAATATTTCTTGACAGAAGCAGAATGTGTCGGAATCTACTCATTTACAGAGTTTTCATTCTTCCCCTTTATATTTTGAAATTCATTTAAATATCTTTAAAATGCTTAAATGATATATTTATCTCAAAAGAATATTAAAGCACATTATGTTTACATGTACATATATTTCATAGCTACAAGTATTGTTCATATCAATTTAGTTTTGTTGAACTTACATGTGTAACGCTGGAGTCCCTTTTTCTATTTGATATGATTTGGTCTCATTTAGTTTCATCATCGATACCCTCAAGAAAATAAATATCAACTTTTGAAATGAATTGAATTAAAACAACATAACTTACAAATGCAAAATTTATTTCCAAAAGTAATAACATTAAAAGTGCTTTGATGAATTTTTTTCAGCGTATCTTTTAAAGAAAAAACTATTATACGTAATCACTTTTTTCTTATAAATGTAACTCTAATTTCTACGGAAGCCCTGGAGGGACATTGACTTACTTGTTATGACTTTTTTGTTATAACTTTTTTGTTTTTACTTATTTGTTTTGAGATTCTTTTTATTTGTTCTAACTTAGCGTAGGTAAGCTATTTAGAACGATTAATTGTAGTTTTTTAGTTAAACGTACAAAACTGATGTGATTACTAAATTTTTATCTGTTAATTACGGACCCCCCTTGAAGGATATTGACTTATTTCTTATGTGTTTTTGACTTATTCTTTATGTGTTTTGATTTATTTCTTATGTGTTTTGTCTTAGTTCTTATGACTTAACTTTGAATTCTTGTTATTTTGAATTTGTTATGACAAGTTTAGTTTACAAAAAGTGGCGTGAAAGATGAAGGCAATGTATAGTTTCAGAAAAAAGAAAAAAAAATGTCCTTGAATTTATTACTAAAGACAAGATAAAATAGAATTGACTGTCAGTTTGTCAATCATTACTGGAAACTGGAAGTTACAGATAAGAATTACGTAATAACTTTTAGAAAATAAGAATTTAGTTGTAATAACAAAAAGAATATTTACTTTAGAAATCACTACTGTACTGGACGTTAAACTATAATTTGTTAATAAAAAAACCACAGTTAAAATAGGACTAAATATTATTTTTTTTTCATAAAAGTATGCCAAGCAACAGGTTTTCAATAGCTTTCTTACACTTAGTAATAACTAGCTACGAAACATTCACAACAAATAAGTCAAAACAAAAAAGTTATAACAAATAAGTCATAACAAGTAAGTCAATGTCCCTCCAGGGCTTCCGTAAATTTCTACTTAATCTTTTGGATTTTTAACGAAAATAAAATCCATGTATTTTTGGGGGAAAGTTATTCACAAAAATATGAAAGTTAATAAATGAAAAGGAGAATATCGAACAGTTAATAAATGCATTTGAATTTCCGTAACAAATTTAGAATATTTCATCTTAAAGGACAGCTTTACTTCAGATTGAATATATCCGAGTACTTCATGTAACAAAAAATATTAGTCATATCGTTGCACAATTCTATACAAAAACTTTAATTAAAATACAGTTTGTTACATAAATTTCTGAAAATAATATTCAGAAATCCATATATATATATATATATATATATATAAAACCTTGTCTCTGGGACACATATTTTGATTTAAACATACTTTATTGATTTTGATGTGCTCACTAATTCATAATCAAACATATGTACTAGATGTATTTGATTGTGTCATGTACTAGTATTCCCAGTACGTGTAACAATGGACTAAATTATTTCATACATAATCACACGCTCCATAGATTCCGTCATACATTTTCAGTGCGACACAAACGTACACACTTCATCAAACAGATCGGGAATCTTTAGATATTGTACTAATAAATAATATTATTGATTATAAATCAGATTTCACAAAAAACTTATAAGAGAAAGAATTCAAATCTGACAAAATATAACATAAGGGTTCTAAATTACTTTCCGCTTGAGATATGTACATGAAAAATGTTACCAATGGAAAGAATTCCTTTTTTCTTTACTTGTATTGGATTTCAAAGAAAAGTAAATCGTACCCAATACAAAATATACATTTCATCCTTTATACACATAATTTTATCTGCGAAAATCAAATAAATACATGAATAAAACAAATATTAATAAAAGTTTAAATAAATAAATAGATCATCAGTACATTTGTATTTACAATTTGAGTTCGGTATTCAAGGGGTAGTTTACTGTATGCTTTTCATTAAATACTTACCGTAAATCTGGAAAATTTTGCTGTAGATAAATGTAAACAAAGCAATGGTCATTCGCAAAAATTTGAAACGTAAAAATTAATCAACAGCATTTTGACCCGAATTCGCAAAATAAAATCGACGTATCAATTTCCAGATTTACGGTATAATAATATTTACACATAAATTTTATTTAGTTAACAAAGATTCACTGGATAATAGTTTGAGAGAAAAATGTCAGTGTTAAATCGATGTATCAAAGAAAGGACCTAAAATCTGGCTAAACACAAAAGAAGGGAGGACAAAACGACCCCTAAAGAGTAGGAGAGACCCGGTGACGTAGATTGCAGCTTTAAGCCAGCAATAGAATTACATTTGTCACTGGTACAACATATTCTCCGTCCACCGTTATTATCATGAGCAGTTGTTAAGCAGCCGCTTGTAGTAGCTTCACAGCCAAGTTCCTCCTTCCAGTATGTGGAATTATACGTTAATCTCCCCTGAAACAAGTGAGGAAAATAATACTTATCAATCATCTATAAAATTATTATAGATTTTATACAATGTGGAAGATTTTGCTAATGAAAAAAGGTATTTGTAAATAATAGTGACCGATGTCAAAAAAATCTACCAAACACATGAAACAGTGACAGTAGAAATGTTCACAAAAGGTACACAGCACAGATCCACAACAATACCAGATTTATGATTAAATGCCAGGAAGATTACAAGCATTTCCTGTCTAACGGGCTCGCCAGACAGGAGTCTTACGAACAGATTATGAAGACAGATTTTTCGTATTTAACATATTCAAATCATATAAAACAATTAGTACTAAAAACTCAAAAAACGATGTAGAGATATGTAACATTGCTGCATCAAGGAAATTATAACGAACAACAAGTTAATTCAGAAAATTTGTGTCCCCCGCTTAGGGAAAAAGTAAACCATGCGCAGTTCGGGGGAAGGGGGGATCCCCCTGACTGAATTTGTAGAATTATTAAATGTATACTGAAGCAAATAACCTTTGACCTTTTGACCCCAAAATCAATTGGGTTCTTCTTTAGTCCATAGGGAGTTGATATGCAAAATTTCATTGCGAAAGCTCAAAGGGTTCTCGAGATATCGTGTGGAAACGAAAGCGTTACAGACAGACAGAAAGACGGACGGACGGACAGACCCAAATTAATATCCCCCACTTTTCAAGAGGGGGACAAGAAACGGGGCAAGACACTTTGAGAGGGTTGAGAGAGGTCCAAGGCAGTTTTGGTATAACATTACATGTACATTGCAAAAGCTCAGAATCTTCTTAAAATATCGCCCAGAAACAATGGTGCAACAAACAGACAGAATATATAAATTTACGACCTTGAACTTTGACATTTTGACCTCAAAATCAATAGGGGTCTTCCTTGGGCCACAGGGAGTTGTTATGTAAAATTTCATTGCAAACGCTCAAAGGGTTCTCAAAATATCGCGCGGAAACGAAAGTGTTATGTCAGACAGAATATGCGAATTTATGACCTTGACCTTTGACCTTTTGACCTCAAAATCAATAGGGTTCTTCTTTAGTCCTTTAGGAGTTGCTATGCAAATTTCAATTCGAAAGCTCAAAGGGTTCTTGAGATATCGTGTGGAAACGAAAGCGTTACAGACAAACAAAAAGACGGACGGACGGACAGACGGACAGACCCAAATTACTACCCCCCACCTTTTCAAGCGGGGGACAAAAATGCTGATTTTACATGGTGTTGTGAAAATTCAGCTTATCTGTCATTCTATCTCATTTTAATAATTGATTGAAATAAAATGTATACAGAGAGTTTTCATTTTCATAATGGCGATGCTATCTGCACAAGTCTTCTCCCCTCCCTCTCGTGGATTTCAGTGAGGGGGGAGGGGGGGGGGCTTTCTAGTTCACCCGATTGACTCGGGAGACACGTTATTTGTTTTTGTCGAGAGTCGGTCGTAAACGTTCCATGGGTAGAGAGGAACAAAGATTCAAGATCCCTGTCCTTCCTGGGACCCGACGGATTGGGCTAAAACCATAAAAATAAGGCATTCCTTAAAAATCTTTTCATTTACTCTTGAAAAGCAAAAAAATTATAAGAGGCCCATGATCCTTATAGGTAACCTGAGCATCATGCAACAACTTTCAAATGATTGAATTTGGTTCGTGTTTAAAGCTAGATGCTATGGCATTCACAATTTTGAAAGAGGCACCATTGCTAATCATAACACTTAACAATTGTTTAGTTCGTTTACTCTATACCCATGAGCAGGGTAGGGGAACAAAAAATGCATTTCAACTAATCAGTAATATTCAGCAATCATCAGAAGTGCCCCTACCACACCTGAACCCCTGACCCTAGGTCTACACATTGCACAATTTTTGAAAAGACATCCTTGCTTATCAAAATGTTTGATTAATGCCAAGGAGCAGATTTCAAACAATTCATTTTCAGCATATAAGTAGAGCCCCCCCCCCCCCCTCTTTGGTATCTCTGACCCAGAGCCCTTGAAATTAACAATTTTGGAAGAAGAGTCCTTGCACATCATAACTATATAGGTAGTTCATCTGCTTATTACCCAGGAGAAGAGAAAAAGATTTTCATAGGTGTAATGTATTTTCACTTAATATAAGCATTATAGAGCCACGCCCTAACACCATATCCCCTGATCCTGAGGCCATAAAATTCACAATTTTGGTAGAGGCGCTCTTGCTCATCATAACTATGTACTTAATTAGTTTATTTAATACTTAGGAAGAGAGAAGAAAAGAAATAATGCATTTTCACTATATAATCAATAGAGCCCCACCCTAACACCAGAACCCCTGACCCTGGGGCGATAAAATTCACAATTTTCGTAGAGGCACTCTTGCTAATCACAACTATGTACTTGGTTAGTTTATTTATTACCCAGAAGCAGAGAAGATTTTCAAAGAATTAATGCATTTTCACTATATAATCAATAAAGCCCCACCCTAACACCAGAACCCCTGATCCTGGGGCCATAAAATTCACAATTCTTGTAGAGGAACTCTTGCTCATTAGAACTATGTACTTAGTTTATTTAATACCCAGGAGCAGAGAAGATTTTTAAAGAAATAATGCATTTTCACTATGTAATCAATGTAGCCCCGCCCTAACACCTGACCCCCACGATTAAGTACAGTGGTGTTAGAGCGGAGATTTGTTGAATATATAGTGAAAATGGTCTTCATTAAAAATCATCATCTGTTTCTGAGTATTTAGCAAACAAACTGAATGCATAGTCTTAATGAGCAAGACTGCCCTTTCCAGAATTCTGAATTCCGTGATCCCTGGATCAAGAGTTCTTGTTACAGGGCAAAATACAAATTATTCTAATGAAAATGCATAATGCTCCAGGGTATTAAATCGATGAACAAAGTGTAAAGGTATGATGAGCTAGGGTGCCTCTTTAAAACATTCCTCACCCCCTAGACAGGATCTATGAAGTTATATTTTACTTGATAAATATAAACGAAACTCCTTTTTTGTGAATTAACATTTTTTTGTATATTCTATATTTATCAAAAAGATGAATACTGTAACATAAGATTTATCGTTTAATAAGTTTTGATTTTTTCCTTATCAAATCTACATACTTGTGTTCATTTGTGTGGATGAAGCAACGCTTGATCAGATATACCTAGTTTTCTTTTATTTTCTCCCTTTTTGTGCGTTTTGAATAATTTACATACTTACAAAACAGTAACCAGGTGTGTAACAAGTGGTCGTTGCATTGTGAACAGTTGCGTTTTGTATGCAACCATCGTACTTGCAGGTATACTCATGACAGGAAATATTTCTTGTCTATAATAAAAATCAAATTTTTGTTTTTGTTCTTATGAAACATTGACATTGAAAAATAATTGTGCATATCAAAATTCATCTTCCTTGCTTTATATTCAACAATAGAATTTTAAGATGAAATACGAGGGACGTTCAATAAATAATGTCATAAGCTCGATGGCATACAACAAAGTAGTCATATGACATAAAGCTTGACTTTCTCTCATTACTGAATCTTTAATGAATTGATAACAGTTTGTGTGGCCACTTTTCATCGCATTATGTCATCGTGGGAAGCTGGAAAACAAGGGCTATTCGAGACACTGCATTAAAAATGAATGGTCAAGAATCAGTAAACTGGAGTAAAATTAAACGCTTCATTAAAGCAGCTGTAAAACTTGTTAATATCCCAAAAATATATTAACTGAAATATGTGAAAGTTACAGCAACCAATGCCTGTTTTATAGACAGGTGAACATGTAGATTTCAATAAACAAAAATTATGTAATGGGCATTAAAATGGGTACCGTCCTTGGCAACAATGACTTACAACAACCGATGTAAATTTGCGAAATTTCAACAAATTTTCAATGATTATGTTTTATTGACTTTAAGACACATAGCAAAAATGATAAAAATCATTTTGGGGATAGTTCATACTGTTTTGAATAAACATTTTATAGTAAAAAAGTCTAATTCTCAAAGGTCACCCTATATTTTGAAAAATGAGTGAAAACGACAGCGTGTAGGAATATCCAAACAATTATTTTAAAAAATCGAAAATTGTACTTATCCATGTTTGTATGAAATTCTAACAGATAATGAAACTTGAATCCATTTTGCTTTAAGCTCTCAAAACAAATTTACAAAAAGATGCACTTGACAGAACTGCAAAGGCCTAAGAAGAGCAAAGAATTGCAGGAGCATAAAACAGTTTTATATGCTATTTTCTTAAATATTAGCGGTCTTGTTCTTCAAATTCATTCGTAGGAAGTTCAAGTTTCTGGAGGAATCTACAAAAATAATTTTTTTGCAAAAAACTGAAAGGTTTATGAGAGGAAGGAGACAGAATGAGGAATATCTACATTAAGTGTCTTCAAGACGGCGGCCAAACCCACAGGCCATGAAGAGTAAAGGAGTTTTGGGGATAAACAGAAAGTTAATGTTTTGTCACACCAACAAAATTTGCCAGATCTTTCAACCTTTGACTTGTTTCATTTCCTAAACTTAGAAAAACATCTATCACAAAGAAAAAAAACAAGTACAGCAAATGTTAAGATCTGCCATATTCCAGTATACGAAGGGTCATACTGAGTACTCAAAAATGTGTGCGGAAAACAGTTAGAAATTGAATGAAAATGTTACGGATATGCGTTTTAATTGAAAGAATATATGTTAGTTAAATCATTAAGACTAAGTCATAGAAAAGCGTTTTTTGTTTCTTTCCGAGCCCCAATGACATTATTTATTGAACGCCCCTCGTATATGGAGATAAAGAACGATATTTAAGCTCAAAAGTCCACAAAACAATACAAGCAGAGCAAACACGGACCTCAAATCATCAGAGATGGGATCCGGTGCCATGAAGGAGTGAGCATCCCATGCCGACCGGTCACATTGGCCGTGTGCTCCTTGTCGTGATCGGGAAATAACGGAAAACATTATGCAGTTTTGACTTACATGTATTTACAATACAAAAATATAGAAATGCTAAGAATATACCGAAGTGGTCGTAGCTTCCATGGTAGTAGTTGTTTCTGCTGAAGTTGCTCCTGCTGAGGAGGTTGTTTCCCTTACTGTTTCCGTTGATGTCTCTGTCACTGCCTCTGTGGCTGGAAATTACATTTCAGCATGACTTTTTTGTCAACCGTGTTTCTCAAGATATTAATTGTATATTTCAGCATTTATTAATCTATGAGGTCAGTAATGTATGTCCATTAATGTTTCCTTGAAAGATTAATTAAGTAAGGCAGTCATAGAGAACCCATATGAATGTTTAATACAAATATCGACTTTTGTACTAGCCTTTTAAACCATTGACATGCAAAGATCTTTTCATGTGACAAATAATGTTACTAGTAATTAAATTCTAGTCAATTTTAGCTCGGATAAAAATAAGGGTTGTAGTGGTGATATAAATAATGCAACATACGTAGTTGTTATGAAAATTGTATTTTTAGAGAGAGGACTTTTGTATCCTCCTCATCTGTCTATCTGTTTGTCTGTCTGTCTGTCTGTCTGTCTGACTTTATGTCTCTGTCAAAAAAACCAAGAGATTTTATGGCTTAAAAGCTTTTTAATTTCGTAGCAGTAAGTTATCATTCTGAATCATTGTAAATAAACAAGTAAAGGTTCCATAAAATACAATGTATATTTTAAAAATGTGCATGGATGTATTGATTTTAAAGCATATAATATAACATATTGAAATCAAAAGTGAAAATACTTTGATTCACTTAAGTAAAAACTTTGTTGTTTCAGAGCTGTAGAGTAAATTACTTGAAGTGAAAATTTTAATAATACAGTAAACTATAGCCTTTTGTGTTATGGATATGCCTGTCTGTCCCATTTAGTTTTTTTTTTAAATTGAGCTGAGCTTTGATATGCATTTGTTTTTTGATGATCGTTACAATTGCGGGTAGAATACTAGTATTCTTTATCGATATTTCAAATTTACTGGTTATTTTGAAATTTTGCTATATTTCCCGAGATTTTATACAAATGAAAGGATCAAAATGGATAGAACTGAAATGATCTACGGTGAACACAGTATTAGAGAACATACTTACTTGAAGCAAGTGCTGTTGACATGACAAATGCTGAAAAAAATAAATTCGAATTTAAAAGGAAAAACAACTGTAACAATGCAGTGTAAAATAATTTTTTTTTGGTTAATGAGTATTTCATTTTAATTTCAGCGCAAACGCAGAAGGGATATTTTATTTTAGCTTTTGTTTATAATGTCTAAAGATCAGTGATTGGGGGAAAAGCTTCCTTACTCTTTCATAAAGAAGTTCGTTTACAGCAATGCCTTTTGTATGCTTGAATACTCATGTGTGTTAAATTCTTATTTTTCTTAAATGATTTATCGTACTTTGTTTAATTTACTTCTTAAAAATTTGTTCGTTTAATAAATTGATTTCAGTTTAGTAAACCAGAATGTAAATAGATCATATAAAAATAATGCGTAAAAAAATATTTATTTGATGACTCATAAAATAATCTATATGGAGGCATTTTTGCTCATAAATACTACAGTAATTTACAATTGTGCAACTTTACACAACCTGTTACCTTTTGTTGTATTAAGGTCAGAATGGACTTGGGTTGGATGTACATATATGTACGTGTTAAGATGTCTTTTTCTTAACTTGAGTATCCACATTTCAAGATGATACGTGAGAGAAATTATCTCCATTACATTTAAGAATAAAAAGTTAAGGGCAGTTATTATGCAAGTATTTTCATGTTTTATATGTCTTATTTTAATTTTTTTTAAATGTCTCATGTTGAATAAATCATGCTGCAAATATAAATTGCTTATATTTAAAATCAAATGAAATCTTTTATAATTTGATTTTACGTTGCATTAACTTGGAGGAAAATTCACAAACATTGCTCCAATTTCAGAGTCAAATCTAATTATTATTCAAATATGAGACAGCACACTCTAGTTAATGATTTCAGTTTTATTTTTTTTTACTTTCCTATCTAGAAGAACATTTTTTTATACAATTAAAATGTATTCCTAGGTGTGGTTCGTATAAAGAGACATAAAATGGTGAAAACATTAAGTAACTGATTTACACAACGTGTTCAGTATCTGCAGAATTTCTCCTATTTTTGACGAATCTCATTTAACAGCTGTAGCCATTAATGAATCATATTTTAGTTTGACAAGTCAATAGTACGGTGAGATACAAGCACTACCTGGTTTTTGTCGATTGTTGATACTAGGATGATGATAAACGTAAAAGACATCCCTCTTTAATAATCAACATACTTAATTTTACCATCCAAGAAAGCAATAATCATGGTGTTACTTATGATTGGGGTATGCAATCTCGATTTTGAAGTAAATTACATTTCCACTGCATATTGAGATATATGACATTAAAAAAAAACCGATATCACTGTTTTAACTTGGATAAGAAATAAGAAAGTATTTTTTTATGATTCACTTTAACTTATTACCCAAAAATATTTCTTCATTAATATATATTATAATTTGTTATATTAAGAAATAGAATGAGTTCTGCAAGTAAAAGTTAATAATGATCCTGAAATGGGCAAAATGAATATCATATAATTATAATGCATAAGTGGAGCTTCGCGGGCTTGAGGCTTTCGTATATTTAAGAATAGTGAATCCTCAATCACCGAAGTCATGTGTTCTTCTTTGGATACACTTTTTTCTCTCTTAAATTTATCTTAACCCGAGGATGTCTGTTGCTGCAAAAGTTATTGATTCTTGGAAATTATAGCCTAAAAGTATAGTCATTTTGCGCATTTCAGACCCACTAATCCACTGGAATAGAAGACATATTACTCACCTGCCGTCAAGAAAAAAGCCATTTGGTACTTCATCTCATCCATGATGAAGGCAGAGTCAGGTAATATCAGTAATCAACAGATCTCTGGACTACAGCTGTGTAAAAGAAAACAACAACCTTCTGTTTGTATAGATTGATCGTGCAAAATATAATCAACTATCAACAAATTGTTCCCATATAGGAGGTTCGTTGGATATTAAAGGTGATTTCACTTTGTAAGATATGATATCGAGCAAAAATTGTTTTACAGCTAAAAGAAAACGTTAAGATATAAAAACTTGTAGTGGGTGTTCAAAAACTGAAAATATGTACTATCAGTACTTAGTATAATGTAACGATATGCATCAGAAATCAATTTAGGAAGCAGTGTTGTACCAAAATAATAAATGATGTTTTAACTAATTCCTCAATTAGTTTGTTCCTTTGAAATCTGTAGTGTAGTGACATCGAAAGTTATAATTGTCTTACAGTTTTAAGTAAAGATCACATGTATAATTAAAAGTACATGTCATCCTCTATATTGGATTTACAAGTGAAAGCTCACAATGGCACTCATCAAGGGAAGAGTATCTCAGATGATGCCCACAAGAAATGTAACAACCTCATAACTTTTGCATAATAAAATTGAAGAATGCTCCAGCAGTAAACGTTTTACTCAACTGATTTTGAAATATCAATTTCTTATCCGTATCTTAATAGAATATAGAGTCTAATGCAAGGCAGAAGAATCCAAGCTAATTACAGAGATATCAAATTATTGTTAAAAATACATTGGTCAATATAAGAAAATGACTTCTAGAAATAACTTTCTAAGTAGATATCAGGTTGATATTAAGAAGATGACATCGCAAAGGTACCGTTTTTTTGTCTGCAGTATTGATTATTTTCAGAGCAATGTCATTTATTGTCTTAATTTGATCTATATTGAACCATTTTAGAGATTAAAAAAAATACCATTCAATTTAGGGGAAAGAAACTTTTTGGACGATATATCGCTAGATGCTTAAAGGCTACGATGAAAACAAAGTTATTATTTTCTTAGTCCTTAGTCCTTTGGCCCACAATCTCTTGTTTTGTATAGATATTTATTTTCTTATGTAGAATAATAGTGGATCATGATTGCTTTTGCCCTACAATGTATTATTACTATAGCTACATGTTTATGAATGATCCCTTGATTTGTATATTCTTCCGTTATATCCCGATCATGACAAGGAGCACACGGCGGGTGTGACTGGTCGGCAGGGGATGCTCACCCCTCCATTGTACCTGATCCCACCTCCGGTGTTTTGGAGGTCCGGGTTTGCTCTGCTCCTATTTTGTATTGTTTTATGGACTTTTGATCTTGAATACTGTTCGTTATCTCCATTTGTTTCATTACTAAATAAATAACATTATTCATTCTTTCACAATTGTTCTTATCCCTCTGTCCTAAGCATAAACGAGCTCAATCTCTTTGGCAAGGTTATACAAATTAAGGAACATAAATATGATAAAGAATGAAAACTAGGTTCAAATTGACACCTGAAAAAGAATCCTTAAATAATATTTTGGATACCTTTCCGAATTTTTTTTTATGTATGCTTTAGAGAAATGAAAAACTTTTTCTTTTGGACTTACTAGTATTTTCAAAATCCTTTTACAATGGGATTTTAAATCATTAAAAAATCGTTGTCCATATGTAACAAAGAATCGATAACAGAAAATAGCTTCAACATTTGAAGTCCCTTCCTGAAATTAAAATGAAAACCAAACACAAAAAAGTAATTCTTTTTGTAAAATTTTATATTGTTAAAGCGTCAAACAATGGCTCTTTTTTTTAAAGCTATATCTCATTTTTTGCGAGGTTATCATTTTTAATAGGGACAATATTTTATGTATGGTTAAAATTGTAGATGAAGTGTTTCTGCATCCGGTCTGTTTACAACAACCATAAATGTCATATATTACAGTGAAAGGACTGTTAATAAACGATTGGTCTAACGGAGAAATAAGGTTTCGGAAGCCCTATCTGCTGTTAGATAAACCTTGTACACTGTTATAGACCTCTGGTGAGGTTAGGCAGTTCAATTCCCGTCTCAATCAATGATGTAATATACGTTTATTGACCACTTGTAGCAAAGCTGATAATATTCGGTCTTTTGTACCTTCATTACCTGGGTAATTGATTAAATGAGAGCAATACATTGGTGTGTTTTATTATTCATTACGTTCTTTCGTGCTGAAAGATTGACTGCGTCTTCGCTGAATTCAAGAACGATTGCTGACACTGGTTTGCACAGCATGAAAATCCATTGCCTCTCACAGATTTTATTCAATATCTTATATTTGCCTAGATTATTTTGAACATCTAATTTGAAAAGCATACACACAATGACTAATTTCAAAACAATTGTTATGAGATTGAATCAAATCACAGAAGTTATGTTAATGAAAATGACATGGCACCTGATCCCACCTCTGATGTTTTGGAGGTTCATGTTTGCTCTGCTCCTACTTTGTATTGTTTAATGATTTTTTTTTGAAAACTGTTCGTTATCTCCATATCCTTTTCCATATGTTTCATTACATACATTTGTACCATATATTACACACATGAGTATTCATTTTAAGGAAAAAATAAAATGTTATACAAGTAATCTATGTCGTTTTTATACACGAGTGAATAATAAAGCTTTATTTATGGATGCCTGATAAACTTTCATTTCTTAGATGATTATAAAAAATGCTTAATTTGAGCCTTATTTTTCATACTAATTGGTCTACGAATTTTACGTTTGACCGATCAAAGCAAGAAACAAACGGCGAGTGTCACAAGCCTACACCTCCATGTAACGTCATCCCATCTCAAATTTGTATTTTTTCAATGGACTTTTAAGCAAATATCGGTTTCTTTTTTTTTATATTTCAATCCATTAAGGGACAAAAATAAACATAAAATACCAGAAAATTTAAGTTATCTGCTGTAGAGAGGTATGCACGCAAATTTTATATTCAGTGAAAAAATCCAAGTAGTTCTTGATCATTTTAAATATTGGCTGCAATTGAGAGATGAATTTCAATATAATAAGATCACTAGGAGTTATTATATCAATGATAAAACACACCCAATTTGAAAATATATAAATTTAAATCAGATATGTAATTCTGGTATTTGAAAAAGCAAACATATTTATCTAAACTACTTTTTCCGAATTCAGGGCAGCCAGGTAGGTTATCAATTTGATTTTGTGACGAACATCTTTGCAAATTACTTACACTGTGTTAATGTTGCAGATACCAATGGAACACTCATTTATCACTTTTTAACTTGCCGAGTGTCATAAATTCTCCTCATATTGTATAATTAAATTCATCAGCTGCAAGGTAGAGTTTAATATTTTATGTGCTAAGGGATGTTTTCTTTTAGTACCTGAGAGAGAGAGAGAGGGTAATTGAACATTGTATTCCTTAAGGTATCTTACATGATATTTGTAAATAAGGTACAATCTTTGTAATTATATCTCTTACAAAGTTTTCAAATGTTCTTTTTACCAAGAATGTTTTAGGAATGTATGATTCCATTAAACAGACCATTACAACTTCTGAAATTTATGATAATTTATGCATTCCAAATCCAATTGATATAGCTCAATTTAAAGTCCTAATTTTTCCTTAGTATTGTGGCTTCGTGAGGGACAATTATTCGAAAAAATATCTAATCTTTGTAGAGATTTGTTTCATTGGCATTCTTCTCACACACGTTCGATTAGTGATATTGGATTGTGACGATAACAAGATTTAAACTTAATACAAAATCTTATATGAGGAACTAGAGCTTCCAGAAATATTTAGACAAGTGATCAGGTGCCAATGAGGACTAAGTATCCCCTGTCGTTATGTCCCCTGCGACATATGCACCTGGTTATTATACACATTGTATGAAAAACATCAGTCAGAATTAGATATTACAAAGTACTGTGTATCGAAACAAAGTCATTTTCCGACCATAGAATCTTCAAAAAGTTGACTTGAAACGAAACTGTTAATACTTTTTGGGAAACGTATGATGTTAGAAAATTATTCGTACACAGAACATTCATTACATATTGAATGATTAAGGAGACTGTTGAAAAGTGGCACAAAAAATTCAACATTTATTTTCTTATGATACTCTAAGGAATTTGCTTTAAAAAGAGAAAAATATTCGGCTAAAAAAAATTGAATTACATGCACTTTTATTAAAGTGACTGGCTCATTTATCTAAGTCGTATCAAAGTCATCAGTATCCTACAACAGTGTCCTTTAAACCAAACAAGAATATTTTGTGACATGGTGCAATTTTTTATTGACAACAAAAGCAATTGAAGATCTGAATACAAAGATGATAGTTTTATCTTTGAAATACATATAAAAGTATCGTATTACTAGAAGGCACGGAAAATTGTTAGTATATGTTTAAAGAAACGATATGAAACAATTTAGAAAGCAATTGATGAACCTTACTAAAAAGCTAATGGAGATTTTAAATGAAATTCAAATAAAAGTGTCCTTTGTTCATTTAATAAGGAAGGCTCTCATGGAGAGAGACGCAAAGTCTTACTTCAATAAATAACAAAAGGACATTAGGAATTAAGAACCATTCCACGAGTTCTAGCAAGAGCTAGTTACTTTGGTTACACAATTGCCCAATTCACTGCAGAATAAGTAAAATTGAAATATTACTACCACATTTTTAAATCTGGATCATTTAAACCTGCAAACCCCAAATAATTCAAGACGGGCGAAGGATATTAAGAATTAAATTACCAGGAGTCCAAATCAAATTCATGAGCAGTTATCGTGAAATTAAAGTGAAACATACTTCAAATTTTAATTCGTTATTTGAAACGAGAAGAATAGATCAATAAAACTAGAATTAATTCATCAAACATGACTTGTCTTGCAGTCTACATCTTTTTTAAAATCTAATTGAGTAATAAATGCGTCCTCCCTATTTTATGCTGGATGGGCAAGTGATGGTTTAAAATAAAATCGCTGTTTATTTTTTTTTTAACTTATGGCTCTCTTTCAACCATTTGTACTTGTATGAACAATTAATTGTAACGAAAATTATGTGACTGTTTCATATTCTACGTCTCTTTAATTCATAAAAAATTGCAATTTCAAATTACAAAGAGAAGTCATAACATTACTTACGATGCAATCAAAATATTTCGAAATAGTCAACATTTGCAAAACTTTTTAAATGAAAAATATGGAAATAACAGACAGTATTCAAGATCAAACGTCCATAAAACAATACAAAAAAGAGCAAACATGGACCTCCAAAAATCAGAGTCGGGATCAGGTGCTATGGAGGAGTGAGCATCCCCTGCCGACCAGTCACAATCGCTCTTTGCCATGATTGAGAAATATCGGAAGAATCCGTAGTCAGTTCAGTGAATAAATAATGAACTAACAATTAGTATGAAAAACGTCAGTCAGCATTTGAATGATAAATTGTAAGTCTTTTTCAAGTAAAATATCCAAATATGAAACAGATTTGTCAGACTCTGTAGTATCTTTTATCTCAAGCTCACCGGGATATATCGTATCGACGTACGAATGGAAATTAGGATTGTTAATTGACAATACATCATCGATATATCTAAATGTCAAGTTGAAGAACACAGCAAGTGTTTTATTCTTTACACGTTTAGGATTTTGGACAAATTCTGTTCATATGAATAACAAAATAGGTTTGTTAATTACAGGCCGCCATTGGTACAAATTGGAATCCATTCGATTGTTGGAAGACCTGGTCTCCAAAAATCACTTAGATTTTGTCAATCAGAAACTCAATCATCTTTTTGATGTGAACCTTAGAGTACTGGTGTGTACAATAAGAGTGTTTTTAACAAAATAATTTTGCAATGACCAAAGACAAGGTATGTAAATTTACGATATATTTTTTTAGGAATTTGTGAAAATTTTTTTTTTCTTTCTAAAAATTACATCCTTGTAGAATGAAACATGTGGAGATACATAATAGGAGCAAAGCATCAGAGGTGGGATTTGGTTCCATATATAGGTCTACCGCGGATTTGGACTCAGGTTTAAAATATGCATTTGTAAGTATCTTTTAATATTCACATTTGCAAATATCTTTCTTAGATGAACCCATTGAAGAGAAAATTTGTTCAATTCTGTGTGAATGTTATTTGGGGGCCAAAGGTCATAGCGCGACCGAATCACAGAGCGAGGTGATATTTTGTTCGTGTAATAAATGCAATTTAACTCGAAATGCATGTATTTGTCTCAAATGTAAATATAAGTAATAAACAAAAAACTTCACTGAGAAATGAACTTTTAGTTGGTACGTGATTAAATCTACTGAGAAGCCCTTCGGACCAACTAAAAGTTCATTTCCCAGAGAACTTTTTAACATTGTTGTTTATTTCTTAAATAATTTAATTTTCGTAGTGACACGTCATTTGACTGGATAATTTTTTTTATCCATTTTGTATAACATAACTTGCCTACGTCACAATGAGTTACGTCAAAAAACGTATTACTCCGCTTGACGTTACTTTTAAAATATGCTATATTTGAAGCCTTTTTCCGGAGAAAAAATTGTCTTGTTATCTACACTGAAATAAATTATAAGAAATGAAGCTTATTTCAACATTTTTTAAACGATGTAACATAACTTGGGGCAGTTTACGCCTTTTTATAAACCGCTTCGCGGTTTATAAAGCGTAAACTGCCCCAAGTTATGTTATATCGTATAACAAAAGTTGAAATAAGCTTCATTCCTTAAATAAATATAAAACTTTTTATAGCAAACTTCATCAAAATATATTTATAATATAAATTTTATAAAAAATGGAAAGTTTAACAGAAAAAGGTAATATTTAAAACGTTTAGTATTGTTCTGGAATATATAGTTATGCCAATTTTCAAATCATTTGGCTAAAAAAAATGAAAATACCATTCAGTGATCATACTATATTCAAAAGTCTAATAAAACCATATATAAATCGAGAGCAGAGTAGACACTCATGTGAAGCACTTTCTTTAAATCCCCAACGTTATCAAACTCATAAGGGAGTAAACAAAAAATATCTATCTGCTCAAATTGAATATTGTATTGTTATTTTTCCAAAAACAAATTGCAATATGTTACTGCATGAAAACATGTTTATTACCCAGAGGGTGATTGATTGCTACAAGAAACGAAATAGTTTTCCCAGGTCGTACGAAAATATGTCATAAATGGCAATATGCTTTGAGCCGCAGATATGAAAGTTCATTGCGACATTTTGCATATTAATACTATCATTATTGATTATACATTTATTCACATCAAATTCTGTGTCCAATAATTGCCAAATTTAGTGATAAATATCCTCATTATTTCCCATGACTAAAATTGTAGGATTTAATATCAATATTTCTTGACAAGGTAAATCAACGCCTTTTACCCAATTCTTTTTATGGATTAATTGATATAACATCAAACTATAAACATAAATAATAGTATCCTTTAAGTATGCATGCTTTTTTATATCACACAAGTTGTTTTCTCTTCTAGATCCTCTAAAACATGTATCCTTTTGATCTTTTCAATTGAAGTAAGGAGATTTGAACATTTATCTTAGTTAAGTTAAATGCCTAAAGTACAGTTTGGAACTAGAGCAGATCATCCAAAATATTAGACGTGGGATCAAGTGCCATAGAATAGTAAGTTTTCCCTTGTCTGTAGGTCACATCCGCCGAAAGCTACTTATGATTGGGCGAACAATTCCAACCTTCAATTCTATCCCTTGGGCGAGGATGACATACAAATGTGAAAAACATTTTCTATTAAACTTTGATTCGCAGGATCATCTTGAGTTATACCAACAAGAACCCTGTACACACGATTGCTTGCTTAGAATTTAAAAACGGCCATGTGGAACAAAACACCGTTTGTAATTCAGCAGCGCGCCGTCCTGTGTATCAAATATACGTAAGGTAACATTTCAACCTTAGTTTTATAAATTTTCCATTAAAAGAAGTGATAAATAAAAAAATATCTTTAATTTAGAAATTAAGTTTTGAAATAACGAATTAAAAAAACCAAAATTTCTCTTCTAGATCCAAGAAAGAATGGTTGTTTACAGCTACACCAGGAGTCAATAATGGAAATTAGATGATTTTTTCTCTATTTTTTTTTTTATTTCAAATGTATAACTATAAATTCCAAATTTTAAATACACATATTTTTTTTTCTTAAACATTTTACCTGCATGTTACCCAAAGAACTAATTCCTTCGGTTTTTAAACCCTTACTTATCTACTTACCTCTTTATTAGACTTCTGCTTTTTTGTATCTATGTTTTAGCATTTTTGAATATTTGAGACCATATTATACACAGACTCACATACTCTCTATAAAACGATACAAACTCTCCATAAAAGAAGTAATTTAATAAAAAAAAATTCTTAAAAAATTAAGTTAACTCATTTTGAAATTACGAATTTTTCATGAAATCAAAACAGGTAACAAATACATTTCTGCAATAAGAAATACTCACCTTCCTGCTTGTGTCCTCAATCTCCTTGTCCATCTACGCCGGTGAGCTTTAGCAGCAGAGCAGCAGAACGGTAACTAGGGAACGCGACCATAACAAGCCTTCCATTGGAGGATTCTGCAACAAGCATTCACCTGCTCTGCAGTTGTGACAATGTGATGAATAATTTTATCTTTGTTCTGTCTCTGCATTAAATAGCCGTCTAGAAACTACCTTGAAATGGGTTTGCATCTGATTGCATCTGGTGATTGCTATTACATAAGATGGTAAACTGAATATTGTAATTTAGAAAGCGTCTACGGGCCACAAAAATCATAAAATTCATTGACTTCCTGGTAAATGTGCATCAAGGTTTACTTTCTATTGTAAAGTTACACCATGCAAATGAAATTTCCTATATTTCTTTCGAAAGCAAAGGAAAATAGTAATTACAACTCATTTACATAGACAGAAAGTTGTCTATAAAAGAAATTTCTAGTAAAGTAGAAAGAGACCAGGCACCAAAGAAATAATATAATTTAAATCTAAATGTCTTTTTAATAGACTATGTTCCAAAATATTTTTTAAAATTTTTTTTGGAAGATTTCGTTTGTAAAAAGTACAAATGATATTAAATAATTTAATATATATTAAATAAAATACCTTGCAATAAAAATCGTATAATTTTAAGATCTTAAATAACTCCCGTAAACATTTTTGAATTAGCCCCTCTTTTCAAACAGATAATTCCAATAAAATTGGCTTACATAACTTACAGGAAAAGGAGAAATTGCTTTGTTTAATCGATAAAAGATATATTATTGGTCATAAAGATTTTGCTGTATTATATTTTATAGAGGGGAACCAGAAATTATCATTATGATAGTAGCTTTCTTCGGAGAGAGGTATTATGTAGAGTTTATTGGCGCGGATCATCTGATAAGAGAGAGGCGTAAAATCTACCTCACAATACGCACTCTATTTAAATCCATACCTGTGTATTGTAAAACGTTTACAGCAACGTTTTCATCATTGAAAATAATGCACCTTTGATACCAGTTGGTAAATATCACTGAGTCAAAAAAGAGTTTTAAGCTATAAAAGTGGATGTTAAAGTATGGTTTTTAAAATAGTTTAACATTTTTTTTATGAAGAAAACTTATGTTTAAGCATTTTTATCTACTTAATCTTGGGGACACTATGAGTATGTTAATGAATTACACTTAAGGATTTCTACCAAATTAAATAAAACTCAGAGAACTTCAGAAAATTCATAACTTAAATGATTTCTTTTCCTTGAGTTATAACTATGAAGTGCTATTTAGAGGAAGTAAAAAGGGTGTTCAGTTACTCAATTTAGTGAAAAAAGAATTAGATTTCACGATCAGTATGTGCTGGTCCCTGCTGACAAAGCAGAAAATATACTCAATAATTGTATTTAAGAGGAACGAGCATTTAAATCCACAGGTGGTAATCAAAACCATTGCTATAGATTTCTAAGGAGGAAAATCTTCAAAACATTTGTCAGTTTTGAATATTCCCAACAACCACAATGAAATCGATTTACTATATCTATATTGGTGACCACGTATCTGTTAATAATGACGCAAATTTTCCTCTAGTCAATGCATTATGGCGTCATCAAATGCGTCATTTTCCTCATATCCTAGAACTTCTTTAGAAAATGGCCTAAAATTGAAGTATGTTTTCAATATTTCATATAAAACACAACCTCTGATCCAAAATATGCAAATAAATAATGAAAGATCTCTTCCTGAAGGTCAGAAAACATGGTTTATTTTTGGGATCGAGGACTGTGATCATATCTTAATTCTTTGCTGATGGTTACAGTCAAATATGCATGCTTTCTGCAAATTTCAAGAAGATTGCAATTTCTCAAAGCCTGTTTTCCAATATCTGAATTCTCAAAAAGAAATTTTATTACGGAAATGAAGCACCAAATGTCTACTTTATTTTGATATATGAAATGGGAAAGAGGGTGATAGGTTATAAATTGATATAAGTACAGGGTCATTTATGCATAAAATAAACCTAGCTCTTTCCAATACTATGTTGATATGATATATCCTGGTGAGCTTGAGATAAAAGAAACCACAGAGTCTGACACATCTGTTTCATACCTTGATATTTTACCTGAAAAAAGACGTTAATAGTAATCTAACAACCAAGCTCTAAGATAAAGGTGATGCCTTTAACTTTTCTATCGTCAACTTCCCTTGTTTATGCATCACCTGCATACGGAGTTTATATATCTTAGTTGCTTTGATACGGAAGAGCATGAACAATTTCTAAAACGAGGTAAAATATTGGCAAACAAGTTAATGAAAAAAAAAATATCAGCAGTCTCGTTTCAAGTCATCATTTCGTAAGTTCTATAGTCGATGCAATGACCTTGTCAGCAAATACAATTTATCAATGAGTCAAATGCCGACTGAATTATTTCATACTAATTGTTAATTCCATTATTTGTACACTGAATTGACGACCGATTTTTCCATTATTTCCCGATTATTACAAGGAGCACATGGCGGGTGTGACCGGTCGGCAGGGGATGCTCACTCCTCCATGGCACCTGATCAAACCTCTGATGTTTTAGAGGTTCGTGTTTGCTCTGCTATGCTCTCCTATTTTGTATTGTTTTTATGGGCTTTTGATCTAGAATACTGTTCGTTACATGTATCTCATATGTTTCATTACACCGATACAGTATATACATAAGTAATTATAAATACTTCTTTTCATAATGAAAATACTTGGAAAAAAACTACTTCTCAGCAGATACATCAACAAATTAGTAGAATTAATATTTATAGTTCCTACATAAAAGTAAATTGATTTATGTTTACCTATAAGCTTTTTAATGAAACATCCAGAAGTTTACAAAATCGAATATTGTTCAAAATCCATTTCAAAACACGATTCAAAATTAATCTCTAAGCTGTTTGACATTCAAAATTCATTAGCGCTCTTATTTTAAATGAGATTTTATTATCTGTCACAAATGTTTTAATACTTCCAAATTTTCTTTAAATTCTTTGAATTATACAACAGGTTATTTTCACATTGAGTTGTCCCAGGATTTTCCCCGTTATTTTCCGATCATGACAAGGAGCACACGGTGGGTGTGACCGGTCGGCAGGGGATTCTCACTCCTCCATGGCACCTGAACCCGTCTCATATTCTGAATGTCCGTGTTTGGAACGCTCCTTTTTTGTAATTTTAATAAGTTTTTGAGATCGAATATTGTTCGTTATCTCCATTGATTCATTGTGAATGTGAAGTCTACTCAGAATTGTTGACTTTTCTTTGTGCCATAAGCTTCATATGGTGCAAACTTTACCTTCAGCAAGATCATCTTTCTCTTCCAGTGACATTGCCTGCCAAGGTAACCCCAAATCAGGGGTGAAAAAGTGACCTCGCTATTAGTTAATGGTTTGTGAAGTGTGATTCTTTTTCTATTGTACACGTTATACGACCTCACTTGAGTAACATTTTCTTATATAACAGTAGACGTCATACTCATGTAACCATACATAAGTATTCACAGGAGAGCATCAAATATGTCAATTTTCAGTGGTTCAGAGGCTAGAATCCCATATGGTTGCAATTAGAAGCCGAACCAAAATCGATGAATCAAATACAAAAACCCTATATTTTCGATACATTTTATTATTCCAACACTTATTGCCGACAATCAGCTGTGCAATCTTTCCCTTTTTATCAAGCAAATACCTGTTCCATATATTTAACAAAACGCTAAATAGTTTCAGCATATTGTATTTCATTCAGCCAGACATTTTCTTATTTTCATCTACGCTGTTGTGCTGAGAAGTTAATTGTTTATGAAACAAACTACATTTACTAAATTGTAATATTTGTTTTTCCTTCCCTTTATTTATCTTATTTGGGGTAATTTCAAAATTCAAATATTATTCCACTTTTTAAAAAGTTGCCTTACCGTTTTATTTTATTTAATTTTTTTTTTATAGATTTTTAATACCTGTAATCCTCACTTATATGGTTATGGAAATATTTCCCAGAAATTCGTGTTAAGGAATCGGATGACTTGACCAGCTTAGGTTAAAATGAAATGATCAATGCCAAAAGTTCGTGGACAATGACGTTTTTGTTTAAATAAATGGTTCTGTATTAATCTATTGTATATCAAAATGTTTCTTATGAAAAACCAAGTTAGAATGATTTATTTTATTGGTAGAACCTACTATTTTTGTAATAGAAAAAATCCGGGGTCTTTAAAGGTCGCGGATATTGCGTACGGACCAGTCTGATGTTAAGTCGATTTCATTATATTGTCAAACATTTCGATTTTGAATTTTAACCTTTTCACGGACACATGCTTTTTTTTTTCTTTTTTTATGGCGCCACATTTCCAAGTGCTAGCAATAATATTTAAGTAAAGATGATACTTTACTTAATTTTTAAAATTCATGACGAGTGTCATCAATATATTAGACAGTTTGTATACACAAACTGCACAGCCCAGTGCGATGCTGCGTTAGAGTTATAACAACGTCGTTATAGAAATCACCATTTTCAGGCAAAAACATGCGTTTTTAAATTCTTGTTGTGTCTTCAAATTTGTACACACCGTTGAAAAATCGTATGAAACCAATCTCAATACAATAAGCTATATATATATTTCAATAGTTTTTAGTTGTTTAAATAAATATTTTGTCTCTTACCTCGTTTCAACCGTATAAAAACATATTTTGGACGCCGTCCAGTTAGACGGCCGAGGTTGCTTTTTTCTGTCAAGCTTTGACACATATTTGTTAGGGTTTTTGTTAACTATTTTCACTGTCTATCTAGTAAGCGATACATAAGATATCAGAAAATGTTTATAGCATCTTTATTTAAATTCTTATAAAGTTTTGACTTGTTTTATCTGCGACCTTTATAGACCCCTATTTTTACAAAAATATTGAGCTCCGGCAATGAAAATTAAATCATCCTGAATTGGTTTTTCATAAGAAATATTGTGATATACATTAGATGTATATAGAAACATTTTTTTAAACACAAGATGTGTTTGTGAAACACTGATGTCCCCGTATGTCAACATATACCGAAGGTTAAATTTCCCCAAATTCATTAAGATCAAACATGATGATATCCAAAGTAAGGACTATCACTTCTCACAAGAAATACAAATGCATGTGAAATATAAAACCCTAGCACTACCTGATCAAAATTTATGGCCAAGGTTTACGTTTTTTAAAGGTCAAACTCCGGAGTCAAGGTCAAAGGGTCGAGGTTATTTGTTTCTAAAGAAAGGTCTTGTCATCACAAAGATTATGAAATATGGTAAGTATGAAAGTCCTGGCACCAACAGTTCAAAAGTTATTGCCAAGGTTAAAGATTTTAAAGAGTGGATCAAACTAGGGTCAAATTTCTTGATATTCAATGTAGGGTCTTCTCACAAGGATTACATATGTGAAGAATGAATGCCCTATCCCTTACCGTTCAAAAGTTATGGCCAAGGTTAAAGTTTTTTTCACAAGTACGGAAATCTCCGAGATAAAAAGGTCAAGGTAATTAGTATCCAATGAAAGGTCTTGCCACGAAAAATACATATGCAAAGTAAAGAAGCCCTAGCCTAAACCGTTCAGAAGTTATGGCCAAGGTTAACAATTTTTAAAAAGGTCAATCTTTAAGGTCAAGGTCAAAAGGTCAAGGTTGTTGTTATCCAATGAAAGGGCCTTCCACAATATATATATATATATATATATATATGATAAGTATAAATGTCCTGGTATTTACTGTTCAAAAGATAAAGCCAATTTAAAAGTTTGGAATTTTTGTGTAAAAGTGGATTAAACTCCAAGGTCAAGGTCAAAAGGTCAAATTTGGTGGTATCCAAAGAAAGGTCTTGTCACAAGGAATACACATGTGAAATATGGAAGTCATAGCCCCACTTAATCAAAGGTTATGGGCAATGTTAAAGTTTTTGCTGACAAACAGGCAAACAGAGAGACAGCTAGACAGACAGAGAGACAGAAAGACAGACAGATAGACGTACGGAAACGACAATAACTATATACCCCCGAAACGTCGTTTACGGAGGCATAAAAACGTCATTGTCCACAACCCTCGTATGCAACATGAAAGAAAAAAAATCATCATTGCATGTTATTTGATATATATTAAGTCTCTAAAATTTCAAACAAAAAAAATCTAGAGAAAAGTTTGATAGTAAATCAAAGTATGACTGTATGTATTATTGTTAACTATGCATTTAGTAAACTATACTTAACTATAATAGTAATTCTTGTTAAGGCAAACAGTATACTACATGTAGTATCAACTAACATACAGTTTGTGAAGTGTGTGCTGCATAAAAATCCATGCAAATTTAAAAATAATTTATTTATTAAGCACGTCAGCTCCCCATCAGCAGAAAACACACGATCTCAAATCATGAATACCGGTAAGTAACATGTTCAAACATCTTAAAATTTCAATACTTTAATCTATATGAAAAATAAATTTATGGAAGTAATTTTATTTCAAATCGGCAAACCTGTCCCCTTTAAAATAAAAAGTTAAATCATTCAGCGGTATAAAGATTCCCATAAAATTATCTCAGATTAAAAGATTAAGGTTTGTAGGGTGTCACATTGATTAAATTCAAAAAACCCTAAAGCGGAGCCAGAATTTCTTTTGACAGTCTCCTCCTGTACCTTGTTGTTCGACGTTTGTGGCAACGCACTGTGAACAAATTACGCACTCAAATTTTTTTCAAAGTGCGTTAAAATTAGGACAAGATCAACAACAATGTGCTTTTAATTTGGGACAAACTCAACGCACTTTGAATTTTTTTTCAATGTGCTAAAAGAGAGTGTACATTAACATTTTTTACCATGGGGACATTTAACGGACTTTGAAAAAAAATATGTATAAAATAAAAAATTAAGTAATAGAGAGCATTAATTTGTAATAATTGTATCTTTCGAAAAAAAAAATCTTTTTAATTAACATGTATTGATTTACCCTCATTGAGAACAAGGAGAGGGTAAGAAGAAGGTCTCTCAGCCCAACTTTTTTTCCTCATACATTAGTGTCGGTAGCAAATTGATAGTGCCCCAATATATTGTATAACTTTGCAAAACATTTTGTTGCCTTAGTCTCCTACCACCCCCTCCCGGTAACGTTGCCTATGCTACACCCATATTATATATGTATCTATATAACTGGTATGACGTTAAAAAAATTATTTTACATAAAATGCATGAAAAATGAAAAAAAAATAAGTACAGTAAAACATATGAGAGAAAGATTTTTCAAAGTATGGAAAAATCAAAATCGCTCCCTTTCACATCCTGAAGTGACATTATCACCGAAAAACAGGTTCAATTATATACCATACCTAAAATTTGCAAGAATATTGAACAAGCCATACACTTTTTTTCAAAGTGCGTTAATATGGCCCAAATTTAACGTACTTTGAAAAAAAAATTAAAGTGCGTTGTAAAAATGGCCAGATTTGTATTGAATTGTTCTTTAGCGTAACTTTCCACATCTTTTTCTTTTTTAGTTTTGAAAGAGGAAGGACAAAATATAAAGTTCATTTCATTTAATCTCACTTTTTTTCAATTAAGAAGAGAGATATTATCATTAGAAGAGAAAACAATACTTTTAGTGTGATTTTAATTAAATTACTTGAGGTGGTACATAAAACATTGTAAACACGTGCACAATGTAGAAATACTAGTACATATGGAACGCCGACACCGCCTTATAGCAGAGCACTACAATTGCATTGCGGTAACTTTGCATTACATTATGTTAACTTTTAATGACATTTACTCACACTTCAATTATATAGCGTCAACCTTCCATTGCATTATATCAGCTCTTTATGACATTTAGTCAAAAGATTTTACGTGGTGTAAGGATATATTTATATTATTTCAACTCATTATTACATTATGTGCACTCTCTACTATTTGGTCTAAGTTGTTCAATACATGATGTGAATTTATTTTTAATTCAATATCAAGTCGCTATGATATGATGTCTAAATTTCATTTCATGATGTCGAAAAGTTGTCACATGTGGTCAATTCTTTACTACATTATGCTATCAATATGCTACATGATGGCTGGAATCTATTGCATGATGTGAATTTTCCCTTACTTTTTGGCAAATCATTATTACGTTATGTCATTGTATCTTTGCATTGTGTCTGAAATGCCTAGCCTCGCGTCATAATCTTAGACTATTTCAACTCTTTATTGTGTGAAGTGAATAAACTTGATCTTTATATGATAAAGTTTTCTATAACATAGTGTATGCTTAGCGATCGTTAGACAGCGTATACTCCTTCATTAGGTTATGCGTAAAGTTCGTTTTGTGCTTTTTAATATTACATGTATGTTAATCATACAAATAAAACACATAAAATATTAAATTAACATAAAATATTCAATCGCAAAAAGGAATGGGCTTTTACTTCAGGTAATAGAAAAAAATCTAATTTAGGTCTTTTCGAAAGGGTACCTAAAAGTCCGGACTTTGTCGTGTCCGGACTTAAATGTCGCAGTGTTAAAAGTATTTTCACTTCACTTACTGAACGGCTGACTTCAAATTCTAAAGTGGTGACATAATGGAAGAATGTATTTACTTCATATAATGCAGCATTGACATAATGTTATGATATTTTTCATCATCTCATTACAAGTTGACATAATGTAAAGATATGTTCACATGTAATGATGAATTGACATAATAAATACATAGTTTTATGCTATAAGGCAGTGATAGCGTTCCATAAGTACATTATTGCAATTTAAAATGTATTGAAAAATTTCGTATATTATCAAGCTCCTAACAGCCTTTTATTACGTTACGCTACAACTCCATTATTCATAGGGGAATAGATAGTGTATGGAGTTTGGTACATTATTGTAGTATTATAAAAAACAATTCAATATCTTTGTTCATTAACTTTTTTTCTTAATTTGTTTTTTTTCAATGAATCACAATCTCATTAATTTCTCAAACGTTTTCTCATGTTGGCATAAGAAAATCAGTAAAATAAATTTAAAAAGCTAAACATCTTAATTTTCTTTTTTTATAGGGGAATTTAAAAGTAATGAATTTCGGTATAAAAAAATCAAGGTCAAACTTATTACAATATCTTAGCTGTTGTTATGGTGTTCATTTACAAATCGGTTTGACGATACTCTGTTTAAAATTGGAGTCCATGTGGTAAAATAAGAGATCTCTCATCCCTAATTAAAGACGAGGACGTTATATATGGCTTTGTCTTCTCTTGTTTTCCAAATTCGTCTGAAAGCTGTTTCGAAAGATTACATAATTTCTGTCGTGAGAACGATGTGATGTCGCTTCGAACTTTATACAGAGTTAAAAAACTTTTAATAAAATCAATAGCTTTTTTGCGGTTTGTTTCAACTAATCCTTCGATAGGGCGTAAACCATAGGAAAGGAGGATGGGTAAATGCATATGATTTTAAGAATCATCATACTGAAAAATAATATATTTAACTCCTACAATACTACAATACTTGTTTGCTAAATGAAACATTTGGAGATATAATGAACAGTATTCAAGATGAAAAGTCCATAAAACAATAAAAAAAAATAGGAGCAGAGCAAACACGGACCTCCAAAAAATCAGAGGTAGGAACAGGTGCCATGGAGTAGCGAGCATCCCCTGCCGACCGGTAACACTCACAGTATGCTCCTTGCCATGATCAGGAATTAGCAAAAAATCCGTCGTCAATTCAGTGTATAAAAAAATGAACTAACAATTAGTATGAAAAATGTTAGTCAGTTTTGACTTAATGATAAATTGTATTTGCTGACAAGGTCATTGTATCGACCATAGAACTTACGAAATGATGACATTCTTGTTTCATCAACTTGTCTGTCAATAATTTACTCGTTTTTAAAATTGTTCATATGTATAAACTCCGTATGCATGTGATAAAAGTATATTGCTGCATTGGTAAAGGAAGCTGACGATAGAAAAGTTAGCAATCATGTTTATCATAAAGCTTGGTTGTAAGATTACCATTTATGTCTTTTTTAGGTAAAATATCCAAGTATGAAGCAGATGTGTCAGACTCTGTGGTATCTTTTATATCAAGCTCTCCAGGATATATCGTATCGACATAGGAATGGAAATAGCCATTGTTAATTGACAGTTGTTCGTCGATATATCTAAATGTCAATTTGAAGGCCACAGCAAGTGTTTTCTTCTTTTCATGTATAAGAATCAACTGAGATATTGTAATGAGTTCTTTGGAATTTTGTATGGCTGAGATAAAAGAACAAATTGTAAACTTAACAAAAAAAAATAATATTCTCTCTCCCTCCTTTCACATCACACTTGAATTAGAAATAAAATGAAACAGAAATAAGTTTAACAAATATCTGATACAAAATAAATAACTTTAAATCAACAGTCTTTTTGTTCAATTCATGTATCAGATATAAAGATTAACAAATAGCTGTTCTTTTTTAGAATTAGAAAAAGTTCACTTTAATAAATGAATTGTATAATAGTTTTGGAATTTCCTTCCTCAAATTTTATTTAGAAACACAATTCACTGCAATTCACTATTCACGACACTAGTCACGCTGAAGGACTCCCGCCACCACGTGCTGATCCGCCCCTATAAACACACATGCGGACAATCGCCTATAGATGATTCACAACGTTAGTTGGAGGCCCGGACTCGCTGGTCTCACCCTCCGGCTTGAAAAGAACGTCTTAGGTCCTTAAAACCATACACCCATAACACCCGCATGGCCCTCTACTGTAACTTCACACCACGTAAAGGTCTCTTATGCACTTCTACTAATGTGTTCGGAACGTTTTATTTTTCGGTGTTCTGCAAATTATAAAACCCGATGAGTTCAGAGTAGCTCTGGCAGTGGCTTTGGCGAGAGTTAGCGAGACTTCAGCGAGATAGGGTAAATTATTCACGGAAATGTGGCTAGGAAGTGACTAGCACGTGGAGGCATGGTAAACAGAAAAGTTATGTTGCGTTTCAGTTTTCACCACCTTAGAATCAGCTGATAATGTCTGTAGAAATGTACTTCAATCGATCGATCTCTCTTAAATTCATTCAAACTTAAATAAATAATATTCTCTATAATTGCAATTTTCTGCAGTCATGAATGAAAATTTCTTTTTGGACAAATATATTAGCATGGGTACCGGGACTATATTTTTTGGCGTCAGATTTGCAAATGAGGCACCAGCTTGATTTTAACTGACCAATCAGCTGAATGAGTATTGCATTATGGGTTACTACGAATACTACAGGAATTTTACGCTTGAGAAAAAAGGAAATCTTATGGTAAATGAAAAACATTCTTAAAAATATTATTTTCCTGCTCATAATAAAAAACAATTCATTTGTTAAATAAATGATGGAAGTCTAGATTTCTGAAAGTCATACTGCAAAAGAGATTTGCGTCTGTATTAATTCCTTTGTTGTACTATCGGTGAATACTATTGCCAGGTGGATTCCCTGGCCGAACACGTGAACACGAACGTAAACAAACTTAAGTATTGTCCATTTAAATGCATATTAATAGATGCTGCTCGTTTTCCTTACCCTTGAAGCGCTGGTGTTTTGAACTAGACACAAACTACATTTTATTAAACATTTCTTTCAGTTAACAACGAATTAAACACCCGTAACATCTTTCATAGTTTCTTTTCTTTGTATTTTGTTCGTAAGAACTTTTTTTTTATTTTGCAGCCCATTGACATGATCCTAGATTGGCCTGAACCACGTGTTCGAAGTAAAATGTAAACATGTATTTGGCGTAAACGTTGCTATTCATTCAACGATTGGTCAGATCCTCGTGATAAGATCGTCTGTGCGCATTTATAACATTAGCCATATAAGGCAAACAAAGGTGTGTCAGTGTAGATGATATTACACATTTTTTTTTACTAGCGAATAGGTCACTTGTGAGCTCTAATTTTCGCCGAAAAGTGTAAGATATATTGTTATTTTAACACCCCCTACTTTAGCCACCTTTTATTCTGTTGAAAATCATGAAAGTCTTTCAGAAAGGTCTTGAAACATTTATTGCAGGACATGTTCTCAAAAGAAACGGGCTATAGAAATGACATGCTTACTGCCAATTTTATTTATAAAACCGGTTCTACCCTTTAACCTTTAAATAGATCAACCTAAACCACGTGTCTTGAATTTAAATCACAATAACATTAGTAGGGGTGTTATGGGTCTTCGTCGAGTATTTACCAAACACTCATCACGTCTAACTACGCCGTACGCACTGAAAATATCATACATTTAACTATCCCTAAAGTACTTTACACAAAGAAAAAACCAAGCTAAAGAACATACTTACAATAGTGAAAACTGACCAACAAAACAAATACGCTTACCGGCTAGTGAGATAGGAAAAACAGAAAAATATGCCAGTCCAACAAGCCTTCCTTATTCTAATGGTTACCAGTTAAAACAGTCCCTATAAACTGTAGAATTCGCCACACCCAAGAACGTATAAGACAAGTACAAACGTGGCATCCGGCTGGTGTTGTTACCGCTCCCTCATCTGACCACTCTGGCTTAACTGGTCACTTTTATACTCACGCCTCATGCTAAAAATAACTTACACACTATACCCATTCATGGTAACCCACTACCGTAAAAAAAAATAATAATGAACCGAAACTAAACAACCATGCATTCACACAAAACTAAACAATAATTGAATCAACTTTATAACAGATATATAAACTCCGTATGCAGATGATGAAGGTATAATGCTTCAAAAAGCTGACGATAGAAAAGTTAAAGTCATCACGTTTATCATAGAGCTTGGTTGTCAGATTACCATTAACGTCTTTTTCAAGTGAAATATCCAAACATGAAAGAGAAGTGTCAGACTAGGTGGTTTCTTTTATCTCAAGCGATATATACACAACAAAAAAATTTAAGGGTTATATATAATATACTGTAGTTAAGTAAAGGAATTTTCAATTCTAAAATTTATCATAAATTGATGTGATGAATCAAAATTTTGTGTACATTTCATTGATGGAAGGTGACGATTGTGGAGACAGAAGAATGAGAGTTTTATTGACTGCTGTGTGGCTAAACGTGATCGCTTTGGTGAAGGTTCTGTTATGGTGTGGGGAGGCATTTCGATTCAGGGATCAACGGAGTTGTACATCATCAGAAATGGAGCACTGACCGGTATCAGATACAGAGAAGAGATCCTTCAGCCAATTGCGAGAACATTTGCCGGTGCAATAGGGACAGAATTTGTTTTGATGGATGATAACTCCAGGCCAAACAAAGTAAACATAGTGAACCAGTACCTTGAGGTAGAGACTATCTATAGAATGTGGTTTCCCTCTAAGTCACCAGACCTCAATACTATTGAACATGTCACGGGTGTTCTTCAGAGGCAAATTCAGCAGCGGCATCCTGCTCCATACAATACTAATGGACTTGAAGTTGCTCTGTTAGAGGAATTGGATCGTATACCACAAAGAACCATCTGTTCACTTATTCGAAGTTTCCCAAGGCGATGCAGGGCTGTTATTCAGGCAAGGGGAGGCCATACCAAGTTTTGAGAGTTGTTGGATAATTGTTAGTTTTGATTAAGCAAATCATGCAATTACTGTATGTGGAAATTCACTCTGAATAGGAGGGTATCCATAATTGGTAATCTTGTTCTTCTGTGCAAGTGAACAATTAACATCAGTTTTTTTTTTATTAAATGTGTAGGAAATTATGTAATTTATTTTGAATAAATATACTTTTTCGATGTAGAAATTATAAATGAAGGTTTTGATAACCCTTAAAGTTTTTGTTGAATATATCTAAAAGTCGATTTGACAGCCACAGCAAGCGTTTTTTTTTCTTTTCACGCATAAGATTTTGCACAAACTCTGCTATTATGCCAAAACCACATAGATATTGTCAATCAGAAACTCAAGCATCTTTTTGATGTCAACTTTAGAGTACTTATGTGTGGAATCAGAATGTTTTTAACAGAATAGGGTTGCAAATGACCAATGACAAGGTAAGTAAATTTACAAATAAGTTCCATTTTAATTGAAAAAGCAGCTGTCAATGATATCAAAAAGCCTGGACTCTAATTTATCGTAGAGAATGGCTGTGTATAATGTTGAAAAGTCGTAAGTTTTCAAGCTGTTGATTTTGGTGAACTCTTGTGATTTCAATTTGTCATAAAGTTTCTTTTTTAAGTATCTTTATCTAATTTAAACCACTTCTTGAATATGATATTGTACAGTACTCTTGAAGTTTCTCTTTCACTACTGTTATTATCTTAGAGGGGAGTATAGAAATTTTACTTGAACCCGCTTTTTATATTTGTTTGTAAAGATTCTAATGAAGTTTTGGATTCCAATATATACATGGTAGTTCAAATTCATTTTGTTTCTTTGGGATATTAAAAATATTCAAAACTGACATATAATTTTGAATCATTTCCCTCTTAGAAAGGGAACTATGATTATAAGTTGGATTACCACTTGCAGAATTAAATTCAAGTTCTTCTAAAATACAATTTATATAATGAGCTTTACAGCAGGGACCAGTATGTACTGATCATGTTATCTGTTTAATTCTTTTATCACTTCTGAATTAATGAATACAGAAGGATAGATTGTTTTCATATTGCCCCTCACTCTTTTAATACTAGACATCCTTGGGCAGTGTAGAATCACGTTTGTTAAAATCATAACCCGTGGGGCTGCAGTGGAGGGTCAAACTTTTACATAGAAATATACAGGAAAATGTTTGAAAATATTCTCTTCTCAAGAACAACAAAGTCATGGTGCGTCATTATTATATAAGAAAGCATCCTAAGGTAGTTAGAATTCAAGTTTGATCAAATCATGACCCCCGACGAAGGGTGGACCAAAATGGCCGATTAAAGTTTTACATAGGAATACACAGGGAAAATCTTTAAATATCTTCTCTGGAACAACAAAGCCATGATTGGTAATATTTATAAGAAAGCATTCCCAGCTGTAGGTAGTGAAATAACTAAAGTCAATTCCAGATTTAAAGAAATAGCATGTATGAAACTGTTCATACATAATCAATTTGTTTTTTTAATACTTCGGAATTGCACAAACATTTTCTCTATCAAAAAAAGTCTGCCTTTCATTGTTGTATGAAAGGATTTTCCGTTTTACACAAACAGATTCATGGCACTATAAAACAAATTGAATATAATGCGAAACCCTTACTAATAGGATACTGAATCTAGTATTCATTATATATTGACGAAATTGAGAGGAACGTCAGCGTCCTACTTTTGTGCCTTTAATACTTTAATTTAAACATTTGGTGAAATTTATCTTCGATATGAATTATAAAGTATTTTCGGCTTATTTCATTGTAAAAAAGGGTGAAAACAGAATATCCTTATAGTATACATGCCTGAATTCTATATGTGTGCTATCGGATTTATTCAATGCCAAAATAAAACATGATATTTTTCAATTTTCTCTTCTAACGACTTTTTTCTATCAGCCAATGATAATATATTTGTTGTGTTAACCCGTACCAGCAATTTATTGCGTAATCAAATACTACAGTATTAGTTAACATGGTTAACGTTAGCATGTTTATACAAAACTCGTCATATCAATAATCCATGCATAACATTTACAGAGGACCCTACGATTGCGTATAAAAAATAATATTAATCAAAAGTTTTGCTAAATATGTCATTACTATGGACAAAAAAAGACAGTATTGTTCAAAGCAAATGATGTTTTGTAAAAGTATACCCTAAATTATAAATGTAATCGTTTCTTTTGTACGCACCTCAGAATGCATGATTCACCAGACAGTAAGTGCTTTTATTACCAAGGTCATAAATAAATTTTTTATGCAATAAAATATATTTAAAAATGGATATTAAAGATAATGGGATAATTTTAACAAAATTTTAATGTAAAAGTGGTTTTGTGATCCACGTTCTCTCACGTTTCATTATGGCCCTTAATTTTTAAAGTGTTTATTACCGGTACTGTTATTTAAAGACCCTTTACTGCTCAATGCCCCGGTGTGCCGGGTACAGGTTCGCAGTTTTTCAGTGGTTGTCTTTCTAAACAAGTGAATATTATTTTCGGCGACAAATAGTTTTTACCCTGTCCATCCGTCTGTCTATTTGTCCGCAAAATCTTTAACCTTACCTATAACTTTTGACAGGATAGTGGTATGGCTTTCATATTTTACAGGTATGTTCCTTGTGACAAAACCTTTCTTTGGATACCACCAAATTTGACCTTTTAAACTTGACCTTGGATTTTGACACACCTTTACACAAAAAATTTCGAACATTTGTTTTCGTCATAACTTTCAACACTTGGAATTATGACTTTTATACTTCGCATATTTATTCCTTGCGACAAAAAACGTTGAACTTTTGACCTTGACCTTGGAGATTTACCTACTTTTTTTTAACTTAAACCTTGGCCATAACTTCTGAAGGTAAGGCCTAGGGCTTTCATACTTCACATATGTAATTCTTGTAACAAGATCTTTCATAGGATACCAACAACTTTTATGCTTTGATCTTGAACTTGGATTTTGTCTTCCTTTTTAAACGCATTAACCTCGTTCATAATTCTGAACGATAAAGGCTAGGGCTTTTTATACTTTACATGGTAATCCTCGTGACAAAACCTCTCATTGGATGCCAACAAATTTGATGCTTTGACCTTGAACTTGGACTTTGACCTTCTTTTTAAAAGCTTTAACCTTGGCAATATTTTGAATGGTAAGGGCTAGGGATGTTATATTTTCACATTTGTATTTCTTGCTTGAGGCCTTACTTTGAGTACCAACATCTATATTGCAATACGAGGGTATCAGTGTTTCACAAACACATCTTGTTTTTAAATTAAGAGGTTGCTCTTATTGATGAAAAGTCGTCATATTACAGATTTTATTAGGGAATTAAAATATGCAATAGAGAAAACTATAAATAGATTTATCGATTAAAGAAAATAAATTGACTTGTTTGACAAAATGGGATGTTTCGAATAAAAAGTTCTAAATTAGTTCAAGAAAATTGTCAAAATAAACAGACATTGTAGCCCAATACTTCATATTTTTAGCTCACCTGAGCTGAAAGCTCAAGTGAGCTTTTCTGATCACATTTTGTCCGGCGTCCGTCTAGCTGTCTGTCTGTCCGTCTGTCTGTAAACTTTTTCACATTTTCGACTTCTTCTCAAGAACCCCTGGGCCAATTTCAACCAAGCTTGCCACAAAGTATCCTTGGGTGAAGGGGATTCAAGTTTGTGTTAATGAAGGGCCACGCCCTCATTCAAGGGGAGATAATTGGGAATTTATGAAAATTTGGTGGCATATTTTAAAAATCTTCTTCTCAAGAACCACTGTGCCAGGAAAGATGATACTTATGGGGAAACATCCTCAGGTAGTGTAGATTCAAATTTGTTCAAATCATTACCCCCGGGGGTAGGACGGGGCCAAAATGTTCGACCTTAGTTTTACATAGAAATATATAGGAAAATTCTTTAAAAATTTTCTTCTCAAGAATGACAAAGCCATAATTCATCATATTTATATGGAAGCATACTCAGGTAGTGTAGATTCAAGTTTCTTCATATCATGACCCCCGGGGGCAGGGCAGGGCCAAAATGGCCGACCAAAGTTTTACATAGAAATATACAGGAAAATTCTTTAAAAATCTGCTTCTCAAGAATGACAAAGGCATAATTCATTATATATTTATGGAAGCATGCTCAGGTAGTGTAGATTCAAGTTTGTTCAAATCATGACCCCCCCGGGGGTAGGGCGGGGCCAAAATGGCCGACCAAAGTTTAACATAGAAATATATAGGAAAATTCTTTAAAAATCATTTTCTAAAAAATATCAAATCCATGATTGGTCATGGGACTACTTTTGGATTTAAACTTTACAATAAAAAGCCATTTTCTACTTTTTCCTACCCCTAGTGCTCAGGTGAGCAATGTGGCCCATGGGCCTCTTGTTCTTTATAATAAAGCATTATTATGAAACAAAATGCCAGATGCAATGTATAAAAATGTCATAATATCCAATAACCCACGCATCTCATATTTTATTATGAGATGACAAATTGTCTGAGCATATTTAAATGGTAAAATGATCTGCATTTTTTATGGTGTAAAACCATTAATCCAACAAGGTAGACGATGTATTGCTTTATTCTCAAAGACGATTATCTTTTGCATAAATTTTAAAAGGACCAATCAGGATTCCAGATGCAAGGTTAAACTTTGTCGATACATCTTTATTCACTTTTTTATCTTATAAAAATATTAGCTGTTACAAAGGAGAACCCAGACGTACCGTGCTACAGTACATTCTAGAAATCATGTCAATCAGATGCAGATCCTCAAAAACTATAAAGAACTTAGAATATTTGAAATAATTGCATATACCAATGTTTGCAAAACTCAATAACATCAAAACATACGATTTTTGTAAACTTGATACAAGCAAAAGAGTTAAATTAAAAACTTCTGTAATGACCATCCTGCAAAGTGATCTTCATGCGAACTGAAATTCATCTATCACGCTTCCTTCACAAAAGAGTTTTGAAAAAATTATTTTGAAATAGTTTTTGAATTGTCGTATAACTAAAGGGGTACTTTATGCAATAGTAAAATCATACGAAGAGAAATCTTCGCTCCGCCCATTCTTCATGACGAAGATTTCTCTTCAAATGATCTTACTGACTGAGAGCAGAATCTCAGTCAATCAAATGAAAGGGTTAAAAATAAACTCCTCCCACGACTTTGCCATATATAATGCTAAACTTGACCGGTCGTTGTACATATCGAGCACGCAAGAAATGGCTGACTTCGATCATGAAGTTGAGTAACTGTTGTTGAACTAGAGTAACATCGACCCCGATATAGTTTAACTGGAGAGACGTTATTTTTCTACCACCAACAGAAACACGAGGGTAGAACTATGGTAGAAAAATTACGTCATTCAAGATAAACTATATCGGGTTTGATTTTACTCTAGTTCAACAACAGTTACTCAACTTCATGATCGAAGTCAGCCATCATCGAACACACGCGGTTTCAGAATGGACTCTAACCCATTCAGGTTAGCACGGGATTGGATGAAATAGCTTGAATTACTAGGGAAATGGTATGGTGAAGATATCAAAGCTACTGAACTAATGATTATCCTTATAACAAGAATCGAAATATATATATTTTTGAAAAAAGGATTGTGTTAAGACGAAAGACCCTTGTCAGCAGGAGTGGGTATCGCTGTCTAGAGTCTGATAAAAATTTGATGAAAATTGTGACTTGAATCTGTCTTCCAAGACAAGGTTCGTCTCTGATATACATGACGATTGTTGTATCTTCTGTATGTATCAAAATGTGAAGAAAAAAAATATTCAAAAAAAGCGACAAAAGATTACAGTGGAGAAAAAATGAAGCAAGGCTTAGAAAGTTTAAATATCATTGTAAACAGCAAGTGGGTTTTAAATAGTTTCTTTTTTGTGTGCTGAACAAAAACCAATGAACACACTTATAACTGTCAAGTGAACCAATCAGACACCGTTGAATATTTCAGAATTAGTAGAAGAATTCTTCACCACGAAGAATCAATTCATGGAATCATTGATGTGTTGAATAATGAGAATTCGATCTACTTAAATGATGAATTTTAAATGGATGGGATTTTTAAATACTTGATTTACTGCAAATTGACCGGTTCTTGATATCTTAAATGCAAATTCCCTAACGTAAAATATATATGTTCACAGGAAAATAAATTGCTTGCTGAAGATTTGAATAAATTAATTGGGTTATAAAATTGTTCTGAAAAAAACCCCGATGTCTTGTGTTATAAAAAGTAGATACTTGTAAGTACAGACACCGAAAAGCAAAATAATATCTCTACTAATACATCAGGGAACATTTACTGAAGAAAAAGCGTGTAACGTCGAGTAAAAATGCAAAGTTTTAAAGTTTATTTTCTTAAAACAAAATATAATTCCTTATTAATGAAGGATATGGAGATAACGAACAGTATTCAATATCAAAGTCTATAAAACAATACAAAACAGGAACAAAGCAAACACGGACCTCTAAAACATCAGAGGTGGAATCAGGTGCCATGGAGGAGTGAGCATGCATCCCCTGGCGACCGGTCCCACCCGCCGTGTGCTCCTTATCACAATCGGGAAATAACGGAAAATCCGTCGTCAAATTAGTGCATAAATGATGGACAAATAATAAGTATGAATAAAGTTAGTCAGCATTTGACTCAATGATAAATTGTATTTGCTGAAAATGTCATTGTATCGACCAAAGAACTTACGAAACGATGACTTTTGACTGCTGATATTCTTGTTTTATCAACTTGTCTGTCAATAACTTACCTCGTTTTAGAAACTGTTGAGCATGCTCTTGCGTATCGAATCAACGGAGATATAAAAACTCCTCATGCAGGTGATGAAGGTATATTGCTGCATAAGTAAGGGAAGTTGACAATAGAAAAGTTAAAGTAATCACATTTATCATAGAGGTTGATTGTTAGATTACCATTAAAGTCTTTTTCAAGTAAAGTATCCAAGTATGAAGCAGATGTGTCAGACTCTGTAGTATCTTTGATCTCAAGCTCCCCAGGATATATCGTATTGACATAGGAATGAAAATTACCACGATTGTTAATTGACAATATGTCGTCGATATATCTAAATGTTGAGTTGAAGGCCACAGCAAGTGTTTTCTTCTTGTCATGCATAAGATTTTGCACAAATTTGTTAAAAATTATCTGAATTTGCGATTACAACCAAATGCAATGTACCGCATTTGGTCTTTGAAATAATCGGATAACAGTACGAGTATCTAAAAATACAAAAAAAAAAAAACAGTTTCACTCTTTCGACGCTGTTCGTTAATTTCCATCTTCAGCATCTTCTGAAGATTAAAAAAAAAGATTTACGGGGGATTTGTGCATTTTCACAGAATGGGATTGATCCTAACGTCGAAGTTTCGAAACCCACTGAGACTGGTCCTTCTAGATAGGACCGTATAAACTGAAGTCCCTTATTTTAGTGATGCTGGCATGTAAAAAAATTGTCCACTTCCTCAAATACCTTAAGTACCAAGTACTATTATAAACTTGCATTCCTCCACCAGCAAATGATGGCATCTCTGTATGAGTAAAACTTCCTTGAAAGCACGTTCAACAAATACACAAATAAATATGTACCCGACTATTTTTTATTTCTGTGTTTAAAAAATAAAACTATTTTAGCTATAATAGTCCATGGTAAGCATTACTTATAAAAGGTCAGTATTTGATTTTTTTTTCTACCCTAATCCATTGAATTGAAACAGAATTTGGAATTAAAATATGAAAAATGTTTTATAATCTAAAAATCTAATGACTATTATCATTTTTTATTTTGAATCAGGGTGATAAATCATTGTTTTTTTTTTATTGAGCAAATTTTCGTTTTAATAATGCAAGTTCATTACTGGTTTATCAAATTTTAGAGTTATCAGTCGTATGACAGGACAATTTCTCATTAAAAAGATGTTTGTCATATTTGAATAATTCGCATGTAGGCAAATTTCAACATTACAACAGTCCAGTTTTCAAATTTTAGTCCAACTCTAGATGAAACTTTCTTAATGCAGATCTCTGGATTGAAGTTTTTTTAATGGCCTCCGTCTGATCTAACCTTGTGGAGTAACCAAGATTTAGCGATAAACGTGTTTGATTTTTTTTCTGCAATCCAACGGACAATTTAAAACAAGCAAGTATAGAGACGACTGGAAAGGGTCAGGAGGAAAATAAAATAAAAAGATTGGTTCAATGTGTCCAGAAATAGGGAAGAAAAGGTAGTTGATTGGTCGATGCTGGAAAGTGGAAAAAATTCTTCCCAAAAGTGTACAACAAAGCTTGCGCCGTAAATTGCATCTTTATTTGCATTAAGGGATCTGTAGCGTTATGGTTAAAGACTTATAAATATATATATATATATATATATATATATATATATATATATATATATATATATATATATATATATATATATATATATATATATATATATATATATATATATATATATATATATATATATATACGTATCAAGCCATAACGTCACAGTTCTGCAGCTAAATTGCATTATTGTGGTTAGTATACAAAGTACTAAGTATACAGAAGATAGTATGTTTACTTAAATGACCTCTCACTAATCAAGTGACCAATTAACACCAAAAATTTTTAATGATATTGAACGGTTCTTTATAATAATATCTGCCACACGACAACAAGAATACAGTCGGATTTATCCAAGGATATCACCACCTTCTTTGTAAAGGACAAACGTGTACATATTAATAATTTTTACTACAAAATTATAAAAATTTAAAAAAATAAAAATTACGGGATAAATGATTCCAAGATCTAAAAAAAAAAAAATAATTTCGACAAAAAATTATAAATTTAAAACATCAACAAGTAATTGAAAAATATGAATTATCAAACATGTAAATATTTTCTCAATATCTCCCTGGGCTTTGAACCAAATTAAGATTAACCTAGACCTATTTCCCTGAAAGAAATACTTAGTTAATTTAACTAGTGTGCCTCGTAAAGCGTTTGTCATAATTAGTAATCTTTCTGTTTACTGGCTGGCTAAGATAGTGAGAAGTGGAGCGGGGGTCGTATAGATTGATTGATTGATTGATTTATATTGCTTAACGTCCCTCTGGAGAATTTTTCACTCATATGGAGACGCCACCACTTGCCAGTGGAGAGCTGCAAATTTTGACATATACTGGGCACTCAGGGCCATTGAGCAGGAAGGGATCTTTATCATGCCTGCACCTACTGCGACACGGGACCTCGGTTTATACGGTCTCATCCGAAGGACCGGTCTCCACGTCCAACAGTGGGATTCGAACCCGCGACGTAAGGACTGAATCCTTACTTAGCGACTCTAGAGCAGACGCTCTTACCACTGCGCCACGCGGGCGACGGGTCGTATAGATGCTTACATGTAGATACCTAGTGAAAGACTGAAAGTTACTTTTAAATTCTAGAAATTAACATACTTCATAAAAATTAATAAGTTTTCATTTTAGTGTTGTATCGAAGGCCACAGACGACCTCCAGTTCATGTATTATATTGTAAGTATATTTTAATTCAGTCCTGGCCGGTCTAGAGGCCAACACTGGCCATGTCAAGATTTAAAACGTAACCATGAATTGTAATATTTCATTTCTCTACCTGAAAAAAATTGGAAAAGCAGAGAATGATACTAATTAAAAGCCTAATTGCATGTACATCTAACTAAAATAATTAATAGTTAATGTAGTTCTTAAATATAACATCAATAAAACGTGCAGTCAATATATCAAATATAATTTCTTATAGAAATGAACTGTTATGGCAGAACTACAAGCCCTTTGAAAAAGTAAGTACATGCACATGTAACCAAGTCAATCATTTGTTGGAAAATCTTTCAAATAAGTAAAAATTAAAAAAAACTCGGAAACTTTTTTGATGTAGATATATCATGCAGATAATCTTAATAAATTCAATGAGAGCAATACTTACTCAAAATCCGCCTCGCATACAAATCTAAAAACGTGTCCACAAGGCTCATCGGCCCATTTACCATGCCCAGTATCCCACAATGCTGCACAATTTGCATCTGTATGTTGATTTGGCTGACCAGGGTAAAAGTCGTTCACGGCGATAGGTTGCTGGTCAGAAGAATATATCCAGCGATCTTCTTCTATCAAGTCTGAGATCCCAATCCAATAAAATCTGGCGTCATCTAAAAATCCATTTTTTTTTCTTTGATACTCATTTTATATTTCGAAATTCTCTCGTTAAGAAACATGTGATATTATCATAACATTTAATATATTAATCAAAATTTGATAATTATAATGCATGTGTACATGATGCATATGTTGAACTTAGTAAAAAAAAATATCACTTTTAGGAAATAAGTACTAGTAGTACTACGAAGTAATGGAAACATTGAATGCTTTTTTACTCACGAAGACTTTGAAAATGACTAATAAGATATGCTGAGTCTGCATGTGTCCTAGGTTCTGCCAATTTAGAGTGAAAACCCAAACAAATCGCCTGCAAAATATTTATCATCAGAAATTAACTGCAAATTAATTTTAAAAATTGCAACGACAAATGAAATTAAAATATTCTCCCACCTTTTGATTCAAATTAGAGTTAAGGATTTAGAGTTAAGGATCCCTGATCTATTAATGTCTATTGAAATAACCATGCAAACTTTATCAGCACAGCGAAACCATGTATGTAATTGATAGAAGTTTATGAAGATTAACAAAGTCTGTCAGTCCTACCTCAGCCTCCCCCCATGGCCTTGCAGTATGGCTGAACCAGTAACATTTATTCTGAAACTGATTCCAACCCGGAAGACAACCCACACCTTTAAAATATAAATGGTATAGATATAATAATACTTATAATAGTATATAATAATACACTTAGATCTCAAAGAATTTGCACACTATGCTCCTCTAATGATAATGAAGATGAATTTCGTTCCATATTAAACTAGATGCTGTCATGAGACAGTAATACCCGCACTATGGTGTTTGCCTCTAAATACACACTCCTTCATATTGGACTTTCCAAGGAATTAAGAAGTCAAAATAATTCTATAATTATCACCGTACATGTATTCGTCAAATTGAACATAAAATTTTCAGGTGACCATATGATCTATGAGCCTCACATATGTATTTTGAATACTTAATTCATTACCAGTCTGAAATAACAGAATTTAATTAATGATTACAGTAACTTACTTAATTAGATTCAGATAAATATTTTGCCCATAATTTGGAACTTTTTAAATTTACTTTCTCAACGACATATTATTTTAGTACAAAGCGTTTTTGATGAATTTATCAAAATGTGCAAACTGATTTTAGTACTTGGTCGGGAAAAAAACCCATTGAAAATTTGTCAATGCCTATCTCTCTCTCCCCCCCCCCACACACACACACACACTCTCTCACTCTCACATTTTTTAAAAATAGACCTAGATGGCAAAGTTATGTTAAACATAGTTTATTATAGTTTGAAATTTGTTCTTGTACTAAACAGTTTTACGTTTGAACATCTTATTTTCTACATTCACATTGGGTTTGCGTCACCCATTATCATATTTATAAATATCATCTCTCGGCACACCTCGGCCGATTCATACTGGCAACGGAATCAGCAAAGGTTTGTCGAATGAGATTATTTAGCACATGTATGCTGACGATGCAGTGTGGTCAGTTAAAATCACTTGTGTTTTAATTGGATTATATGGATTATATTTCATGAATTCGTTGTCACGAACTATGACATTCGGTAAGTACAAGATTTAGTATAGATTGCATAAAAATAAATAAATGCAAATGGTTAGGTTGAAGTTCAAAAAGGGTCAAAGATCATCACATGCCACAGTCGACAAAATTCACATTGTCAAGTTATCTCCCGTTGCGGACATTCAGTATATACAGGCGCAGATCCAGAAATTTTTTTTTCAGAAAGGGGAGGGGGGTGTCACACCTCAGTCAAAAAAATCAGCCCAAGATTTCCTGAGAAGCAAATAAAAAATAATAATAAAAACAATGATGGTGGAGTCCCTGTTTTCTAAGGGGGAGGATGTCCAAAGTCATTTTTATTCTCTACAGTACATAGTCTTATTTAAATAACTGCTAATTCCAGGGGGGGGGGTGTCTGATCTCCCTAGCCACTGACTCCCTGTACCTGAAATGACAATTGATCTTATGACTCCATAATAGTAGAAATTTTTTTCATTTGACTATATATACATATTTTGTTTCCTATGTTTATGTATGTTTGTTTGTCCAAAGAAACTTTAACCTTTCCCATAAGTTTTAAGTGGATTGGGCTATACACATGGCTTCAATATTTCATAGGTAAATTTCTTTTTACAAAACCTTTTAATAGGTACCACCAATTTTGACCTCTTGATCTCTTGACCTTGGAGTTTGACCCACTTTTACAAGAAAAATACCTTAAACTTGGCCTAAGTTTTGAACAGGTGGTGCTAGGACTTTCATGCTCTAACATGTGTAATCATTGTGAACTTTCAACAGGTATAATTATTTTTGACCTAGACCTTAGAGTTGAACCCAATTTAACTTTAACCTTGGCAATAACTTTTGAACAGGTGACGAAGTTCTAGGGATTTCTCTCTTTTTTCACATGTGTATTCCTTGTGACAAGACTTTCCCTTTGATACCAACAATTTTGACCCTTTGACCTTTACCTTGGAGTTTGACCTACATTTGAGAAACTTCAACCTTTGCCAAAAGCTGCCATAACAGTTGCTGTCACAACAAACAAACAAATTACTAAAAAAACACAGTATACATGTACATATTTTATATTCAACAGATATACATCTGGTCATATCTCTAGTTCTCCCTTGAATGAGACATGGTGATATAAATTTTAAAAAATAATTATGATAAGAGTTGAAAAGGTTGTGCATATTAAAATATACTAAGCTCTGCGGATGAATTAGATATACCAGTTTAGCTTTATTTTGCTACCCAAAGCACCTTGATTAACTATTTATAAGCATACTGTTTTCTGAAATGTACTGATTTCTGTTGTCCATCTGTTTGTCTGCAAACTTTTCACATTAACTTCTTAAGAACCACTGGGCCAATTTCAACCAATTTACATTTAAATATGCAGGGGACTTTTTCCAACATAAATCTTCTTCTCAAGAACAGCAAAGACATTTATTGTCCCCCATTTTCGCTAAAGGTAGGGTACATTAAATCTCATTTGTTTGTCAATCTGCCCATCTGTCACAATAAATTTAACCTTGGTCATCATGGTCGTATATTTTGAATGAGAAGAGACAGGACTTTTATATTAAACATGTGTATTAGTATTAAATGGGACAATACCATTCTAAATACACTATGATTTTTATTACCCATGACCTTGAAGTTTGACCTAATTTCATAAACAAATTAATTGCTTTGAATTGATCATTTTGAAAGATAAATGAAAGGGCATTCATATTACCTGTGATAAGACCTTTCCAAATGTATCATGACTTTTTGACTCTGTGACCTTGACCTTGAAGTTTAACTTAGTTTTCATTAATGTTGTATTTCCTTTTCATTGAGAAGAGATTCGACTTTCACATTTCAAGTGAACATTACCCATAACAAGATGTTTCCCAACATGCTATGATTTTTTACCCCTTGACCTTGATGTTTTAACAAAATTTCAAAAGAGTGAACTCTCCCAAAAGAGGATAAGACCACTGTTTAAAACGAAAAAGGACTTTAGGGAAGACTGGGCTTTTTCCATAAAAAACGTCATTTTTCGACCCTCATTTGACCCCCCGGGCAAAATCAAAATTCCGAAACCTAACTGCACATCTACATGACCCCACCAACCATCTCCCAAAAGATGATTAGGCTGCTGAATAAAATGTAAGAGGAGTTCAGAGAAGATGGGGCTTTTAGCATAAAAAACGTCATTTTTTGACCCCCATTTGACCACATGGGACAAAATCAAAATTCAGAAACCTTACTACACATCTGCATGACCCCACCAACCATCTCCCAAAAGATGATTAGGCTGCTGAGTAAAATGTAATAGGAGTTCAGGGAAGACAAAGCTTTTTGCTTAAAATAGTCATTTTTCGACACCCATTTGACCCCCCAGGGCAAAATCAAAATTCTGAAACCTTACTGCACATCTACATGACCCCACCAACCATCTCCAAAAGAGGATAGGCTGCTGAATAAAATGTAAGAGGAGTTCAGGGAAGACGGATCTTTTTGCTTAAAAAATGTCATTTTTCGACCCCCATTTGACCCCCTGGGGCAAAATCAAAATTCAGAAACCTTACTACACATCTGCATGACCCCACCAAACATCTCCCAAAATCTGGGTAGGCTGCCGAGTAAAATGTAGAAGGAGTTCAAGGAAGACGGGGCTTTTTGCATAAAAAATGTCATTTTTCGACCCCCATTTGACCTCCCGGGGCAAAATCAAAATTCCAAAACCTTACTGCACATCTACATGACTCCACCAACCATCTCTCAAAAGATGATTAGGCACCTGAGTAAAATGTAAGAGGAGTTCAGGGAAGACGGGGCTTTTTGCTTAAAAAACGTCATTTTTCGACCCCCATTTGACCTCCTGGGGCAAAATCAAAATTCCGAAAGCTTACTGCACATCTACATGACCCCACCAACCATCTCCCAAAAGCTGGTTAGGCTGCTGAGTAAAATGTAGAAGGAGTTTAGGGAAGACTGGTCTTTTTCCATAAAAAACGTCATTTTTCGACCCCCATTTGACCCCCCGGGGCAAAATCAAAATTCCAAAAGCTTACTGCACATCTACATGACCCCACCAACCATCTTCTCAAAAGATGATTAAGTTACTGTGTAAAATGTAGGAGGAGTTCAAGGAAGAAAAGTGTGACAGACGGACGGACGGACATGAGTAACAACAATATACCCGAACTTTCTTTAGAAAGTGCGGGTATAAATATGTCCATTTAATGAAAATCTGAGAAGTATGTACATTAAGAAGTGTTATTATGTCAAAGCAAGTGTATTTAAAGTTGTAAGTTTAATGAGTAGTCAAAATTTAAAAAAGTTGTCTAATTTCGGAAAATTTTTATATAAAGCTACAGCTCTACGAAAGTCTAATTTGTAACTACAATTGATATTTATATCCTTTGTGTATTTTTGTATATGATATTTATTTTGTACTCTTTATCATGTTTTTATGCTGTATAAAATCTGATGAGCCTTTGGCTTAAAGAATGAAGAAAGATTAAAGGTTAATACATTCAAGTAAGAGAAATTATCATTCAAATCTTAAAAGCAAGTACTATTAAAACAATAAATTATTATTCTGAGCGACAAATATTATAACAAATATAAATTACTTTCATAAATCTACAACATGGCATTATGAACATATACATTTGCCAAGGAAAAATTTAGGGAATTAAATATTATTTAAGAGTCATGTGTTCAGTACTAAAATTTATTTTACACTTAGAGAAATATTGGGTGGGAAAAAAATTTAGAACACAATAGTTTATTATAATATTTTAAATTCAAATTAACAGAGTTATTTAAATTCCTGATATATTTATACAGTAATTTTATTGTACTTACAGTATACCCCTTCAAAACCCAAGAGCACAGCAGCAAAACCTAACATATAATTAAACTGCATGTTGATCAAATCCGAAAACTAATATATATTCAAAACGAATATAAACTATATACAGCTGATAAGGTAAAGTATCTTAACGGTGGTGTCAGTGTTTAGGAAATGTATGATAAATAATGATAAGAAATGTAATATAAATGCCAGTATATATTATAAATGCTATGATTCAAATCTAGAAGATTGTGTGGTTGCAAAAACTTGTTTAATTGATGCATTCTTAGACTCGTGGAGACTGGTCTCCACAGGCCTAAAATACATATTTCATATCATTATTGATATCCAAATACGAAAAAATTATCAATCTTCGTGATGTCTTAGATCTTTTAGTTTGAGTTCAAAAGGATATATAGAATCATTGAGTGAATGAAAATGAATATTGTTAAATATCTGATAAAACGTCATCGATATACCTACATATGTTGAATTTAAGATCTTAGCAAGAGACTTCTTTGCATGTAGAAGTTTTTGAATGAAGTCTGTTTCATATTAATGCATAAATATTTCTGCTAAAAACGGTGTGATTAGTACTCATGGGAAATCCAACTGATCGTAAGAAGACAATCTTAGAAAACTGCATATATATTGTCAAAAAGAAACCGAGAATCTTTTTCTTATCAAAAAAGATGTTAATGGCATTCTAACAACCAAACTCTATGACATTTCTATCGTAAACTTAATTACCTTACTTATGCAGCAATATACCTTCATCACATGCATTCGGGGTTTATATCTCAGTTGATTTGATATGCAAGAGCATGCTCTACGTATTAATAATTTCTAAAAGAGGTTAATTATTGACAAACAAGTTGATGAAACAATAATAACAGCAGTCTCGTGTATAGTCATTATTTCATAAGTTCTATGACAGATACAATAACCTTGTCAGCAAAAACAATTTGTCATTTAGTCTAATTCTGAATGACGATTTACATGTTAATTGTTAGGCCATTATTTACACACTGAATTGACAACAGATTCTTCCGTTATTTCCCGATTAAGACAAAGAGCACACGGCGGTTATGACTGGTCGGCAGGAGATGCTCACTCCTCCATGGCGCCTGATTCCACCTCTGATGTTTTGGAGATCTGTGTTCTCTCCGCTCCTATTTTGTATTGTTTTATACGAGGGTTGTCCCAAAAAGTCGTAGACAATGTTAGTAACTTTTTTAACATGCAACCAATACTAACCAAATTTTGCATAGACATAATACATTCAATGTTCTTTAAAATTGTGAGTTCTTAAATATATATCTTTCATATTAATTATATTAGGACGATTTATATGAATGCCGATATGGTCTGTCGGCGCACGACCAAAATTCGGAATAATTTACGCATATTACTATTATATTTGTTTTTATTTCTTTGGTACTTTGTAAAAGAATGAACTAAAATTTAAATTTCTGAAACCAGAATCAAAATCTTAATAAGATGTCAACATTTCATATATATAGCATTAGAAACAGACGACTGGTGACATGATTTTCAAAGTGTTGTTCGAATTGAGATTGATGAAAATGACGTCGTCGAACGCGTACCCGGCGCACGGAAGTGTAATAAATTGTTTTTTGGTATGTTTTATATTCATCAGAGACGGGTAAAAAGAGTACAGAAAGGACATTACACACTATATTTCAACAGAAAAGTTGCTTTTTAATAGCATGAGATCCAAAGATGTTTTTCCTCTATATAAAAAAAGTTAATGCATGTAAAGGAGAGTACTGATTGTTTAACGCAGACATTTGGGAACGTTCTTGGCCATGAACGTCGGTAAACAGGGTGTATTCTCTGCTGCCTAAAATGTAAGGTGATCTTTCAACTAATTTAAATTTGACTAAAATTTGAATCTGCTTAAGAAAACGTACAGTATTGAATTTAAATTATTCCCTTAGTCAAGAGTGGTTTCTCTCTATAAGAAATATTCATTTGGATGTTAATAGCCTCGTGTGAAGCAGAAAAGGGGACCATGACGTTATGAGAGACGTAAATTACGCTTGCTTTCGTGCGCCGATGTACACATACATGGTTTCTTTATTTTTTCATAGTTTTCTTCTTAAATGTGGTATCGTCATGAAACTTGAAATTCATTTTCATAAAATGTTACTTTTTGCTATGACAAGCACAGAAATTTGATTTAGCAAAGAGAAAATAAACTATGTTCCCTGTCTACGACTTTTTGGGACAACCCTCGTAGACTTTTGAGCTTGAATGCTGTTTGTTATCTCCATTTACTTCAGATCACTTTGGAGTACTTGTCTGTTCAACAATAACTTCAGACTGTATTACTTAAAACCAGAACTTATTTAAGGCTTTTTTCTGTTAGCCAGATAAAATCGCATTTTTACTACTGTAAGGAAAAGGCCTAGATAAGTTCTCAATAAGAGGAAAGGCTATGGATTTGTTCCAATTGTTGTTCAAAAAATTTGTAATAATGATGATTTACATAAAATTTTGTACCGTAATAATAATGATTGACATAAAAAGGGCACAAACTCTTGTATAGAAAAGCAACAAAGAAAACTTAGTTTTCATTTTCTTTATATTACGGGATTATTATTGATGTCATTTCAATTTAAAATCAGACAAGAAATATATACATGTATCAATACATCAACTTTTGTTTGTTATGTATCCTCAATGACGCCTTAGCAAGTGAAACATTTAATAAGCAAATCGAAAATAAATACATGTTAATGTTTTTTATTTTTACACATACACATAAAGTCCTCAATATTGTCCATGCAAACCTTTTTGCATCTAGTCAATAAATGGATGGAAGTGCAAAAAGTTCATTCTTAACAAAGTGACAAAAAAATAACCACAACTTGTCTCTCTTCACATTGTCCTGTATGTGGTAAACTTTAGCCAGAGCTTGAATGGCTTCACTCATTACATTAAAAGTTTTTGGAATCTGCTTAGATGTAGAAGAACCTAATGAATCAATGCCATCATCATTTTTATCAAATAATGAACACTCTTCAACTTTGTCTGTAACTGTGTTGAATTTTAACACAGTATTAAGGTTGTCCATCCCTATGAAAAGGACACCATTGTCTGGAATCATCCAGACTCTTCTGGCATCAAACACCACGTCTCCCAGGGTAGACTGTACAGGGTGATGTGTCCACTGATCAGACTCGGGGCTATAGGACAGGAGGGAAGACAGAGACCCAATATTAATGACAAACACCCGGTTATTACACTGACAGGCTGTGATGTTGACCATCCTCTCGGGTAAGGAGGCCAGTTCATGCCACTCTTCTGTAAAAAAAGAATATTCACAATGATTTCTGTGACAAATGAAAAGCATACGCTAAAGTCTGGAGTAACTCCATATGAAATTCCCACTTGAGAATAGAAATTCTCAAATATAGTTTTATGAACATTTGGATTAATTCATATGGAAATATGTGATACCTGCTTTAACCTGGACCACATAGAATATACATGTACAGACTACTTGCACAACTCTTTGTAATATGTACCATGGGCTGGCTATATGCATCTCCTATGGAGAATACAAATGTATGTTTGGTAAATGTAGGATTTGAAATGAGGTAGAGATTATTTGCAGCCTGCAGCATGTGTATAGTTCTCCATTATAACTGATATTATCAATACAAGTTAAATCAAACCATTTCATAAATTATCTGCTACATCAAAATTTAAGCCTCATTATTTTCACACAAATTGATGTTCTATCCTTGCTGGTTTGTTTACAAGAATCAAACATAAAAGAGGGATTTAAAGTCCTTCTATTACTTAAATACACACTGTATAAATTACTAAAGGTTTTTGAAGCAAAAGTTGGTTTACATGACATTTATTTACATGTCATTCTAACTGAGAGGATTAAAATACAAGAATGCAGAACGGAGAGAATGAAAAGTCAGAAGAATTAGAAGACAGGTTACAAAACATGATCAGAACAATATAATTGAATTCTGCAGATTAAAGTTTAATATTACCAGTCTGATAATTCCATTTTTCAACTGAGTCTAGGCGATATCTGTATCTGCCAAAACCACCAATCAGAAGCAGTGAGGATTCTCCCAGAATGCAAGAGGCATGATGTCTTCTAGGTGCTCTAAGCTTTCCTACCATACTCCAGGTCTTTTCAAACGAGTTGTAACACCAAATCTCCATCATCCAGGTGTTTTTCCCCAGCATATTTTCCCCTCCACTCACAAACATATTCTCTTCTGAAAATAAAGGAATCATATACTGTATATTCCTGAATATGAGAAAACTATGACAACATGATATACATTTTTCTTAATGTAATTACTGAAAAAATATACACTTCATATGAAATGCTCTTTTTAGTTTTGGTATTTGAAGGGATATTAATTTAGTGTGGATTTTAGACACATTTAGCCTGCATTTTAACTCTCGTTGCATAACTTTTATCAATATTGCAAACCTATGCAGAGGCATCATTTCTCCAAGTTTAAATTTGAAATCCCTGAAGATGAACTAAAAAGTGACCAGCATAAAAAAAGTCATTTCCAGTATCAAGAAAAATTGTTATATTAAATCTACAACTAGATGTAGCATCTCATAAAGTCAGTTTTGAGAAATGCATGTTCTCCCAAAGTTTGGTCTGGACAACCCCTGAAATAGGCCGAAATATAATCTTAAAGCTGAGCATACCTTGAATACCTTACTGTAGACTCCTAATTATACAGGAAGAATAATTTATTGTGTAATTTTGCGAGGAGTGTAACTCAAAATTATCGTGTAATTTTGCGAGGAGTGTCACTCAAAATTACTCACTTATTTTTATGGTGTTGAATTCATGTGAATTCTCTTGATCAGCCATTCACGAATTATCATTCTAGCAATTTGATGTTAAAGAGCTATCTCACCATAATAAGTACTAACAAAAAATAAGGAATCTACAGTATGATATACAATGTAATACGGGCAGGTGGGAATGGTAAGTCCATTATACATGTACACCCCTCCCCCTCCATCTATAACATTTACACATAATTTGTTGCAGGGGGCATTACAAAATTTCTCAGCTAAAAAATAAACAGACCTTGGACACAGACACTGTATCCTTTTTTTCCTATTAGAGCATCATGGGATACCAGACATCCATCTGGTGTGTTGACATAGTGCGTTGTTTGACTTGTATCTACATTGTAAGATAGGATCTGTCGAGGATTGGATTTGGATTCCCTGTCATCATCTTCATCAGAGTCACTCTCCACGTGTATACCCACAGAAACTATCTCATGTGGGGTGTACCGCCTCTTCTAGAAAGATATAATAAATAGCTGAAAATTATCAAGGCCAAAAATAAGACACATCTAGCAAACTGTGTTTTAATTGTAATAATTATAGATTTAAATTTGTCTTTAAATTGAATAATAGTTTAATAAACTACCCTCTTCAAGTAAACTACATGTATTTCTAGTACATGTATTGATTAATAATTCAATGTATGATGATCCTATAAGTATTATTAAAGTTCCAATAATTATAAAACAACCTTTAAAAATGTTTGAAACAATGCATGTAAAATAGAAAAGAAATTATTTATAATTACCCTTTTGTCACCCTTTGGTGCCATCAGCCTGGATTTGACATCACTATTACAGTTATCAATGATATCTGGATTCTTCCTCATCATTTCCAGGTCCTGCTCAGCACAGAAATCTAAGAGGCTTGACTCCAAGAGAATTTCTGATAACAAATGAATTCTCTCTGTCCTTCTATGGTCAATCCAATACATCACAGCTTTGAAGGTTTCTAACTCACATTTAACATTCAACTGAGAATCACTAATGATTGTCTTTAAATCAGAAACTTCCATTTCTAAGAATTCATCATTTTCAAGCAACTTCAGGAAATTCCAAAGAACATAGACCTTGGATTTGTTGTATGCCTCTTTGAGATAGATGTTGTGAGCAAATAACATAGTAGAGATACAGTTGTTAACATTTAGGGATTCCTACGTAATGAACAAAGCAATATGGTACAAAGTGCAAGGCAGTTTTAAGCTCTTTATTAAGGAGGCTGGGGGGTCAACAAATTAACCCTAAATTAACCAGCAGATTTAACTTATTTTTGTAGATACGGTATCGTAAGCTGTCAACTATCATTTGGCAAAGAAAAATTTCATACATTTCAGTTTTAAAATTTGATCATTTTTGTATATCTTTATGGAGCTCTTCTTTTAAAGGAGATAAAAATAGTCTGAAAATGGCTGCCACACCCCAGCCTCGTTAAATAAATTATTGATTACAAAGGTTAAATTTTTAAACACAATTTTTAAAGAAGAATCAAGATTTTCCTGTACTTCTTAGAAATGAATAACTATAAAATTTAATTTGATAAGATACCTGAAATGTTTTTATCAGTATAATTAAACAAATTTAAAAGAAAAACTTTGTCATGAAATATCTCTTGAAATATATTGATATTTAAAAACAAGAGGCCCAGGGGCCACATCACTCACCTGAGCAATTGGCTAGGAAAAAGTACATATCAGATCACAACTGAAAGTTTACTGAGGGGGGTGGGGGGGGGGGGCTTGAACTTTAACCCCCAGGGGGTCATGATTTGAACAAACAAGAATCTACACTACCTGAGGATGATTCCACATGAGTTTCATCTTTCCTGGCCCAGTGGTTCTCAAGAAGAAGATTTTTAAAGATTTTTCCTACATAGTACTATGTAAAACTTTGATCGGCCGTTTTTGCCCCACCCTACCCCCGGGGGTCATGATTTGAACAAACTTGAATCTACACTACCTGAGGATGATTCCACATGAGTTTCATCTTTCCTGGCCCAGTGGTTCTTGACCAGAAGATTTTTAAAGATTTTTTCCTGTATATTCCTATGTAAAACTTTGATCGGCCGTTTTGGCCCCACCCTACCCCCGGGGGTCATGATTTGAACAAACTTGAATCTACACTACCTGAGGATGATTCCACATGAGTTTCATCTTTCCTGGCCCAGTGGTTCTTGAGAAGAAGATTTTTAAAGATTTTTCCTATATATTCCTATGTAAAACTTTGATCGGCCTTTTGGCCCCACCCTACCCCCCGGGTCATGATTTGAATGAACTTGAATCTACACTACCTGAGGATGATTCCACATGAGTTTCATCTTTCCTATCCCAGTGGTTCTTGACCAGAAGATTTTTAAAGATTTTTCCTGTACATTCCTTTGTAAAACTTTGATCGGGGATTTCGGCCCCACCCTACCCCTGGGGGTCATGATTTGAACAAACTTGAATCTACACTACCTGAGGATGATTCCACATGAGTTTCATCTTTCCTGGCCCAGTGGTTCTTGAGAAAATTTTTTTTTTAAAACGCCATTAATTTTTCTCTAATTTATAATTATCTCCCCTTGGAAAAGGGCATGGCCCTTCATTTGGACAAACTTGAATCCCCTTTACCTAAGGATACTTTGTGGCAATTTTGGTTGAAATTTGCCCAGTGGTTCTTGAGAAGAAGATGAAAATGTAAAAAGTTTACGACGACGACGACAACGCGAACGCCAACGACAACGACAACAACGACAGACGACGGACAAATTTTGATCAGAAAAGCTCACTTGAGCCTTCGGCTCAGGTGAGCTAATAAAATGACTTTCCTACCAGCAGATAGAAGCTGCATTTTTCAATCAGCTTAGACACCTGAAAATGAATTTTCAATTTTATCATTGTTAAGGCTTTGAAATAGACTTTGTGAATACTGTGTATTTATATCAAAAATTTAAGAAAGCTGAAACACATACATGTAACATTATATATGTTTACATGCATGCCAATAATTAGGAGACCTGATGTTCTCAAAACAAAATAATTCATTTGAAAAAAAAAAACTACAAGTACAAACACTTTTCTTTTTAAAAGCCATCATTGAAATTCTTTTCCTTGATGTACTCTGTTATTCATCGACAAGGTAATCCTTTAAAAGAGTATATTTTAATATAAGAACCTGATATTTGCAGGCCAGTTCTGCAACCCTGTGAATGTTCTGTGTGGACAGTTGTATCTCACCAGTCATACAGTAGCTTATCACAGCTGACATGGTCTTTATGTCTGATTCCTCCAGCTGAACACAGTCGGACCTAGCTTCCCTCATGTTGCTCTCAAACATGCCTCTAAAAAACTCACAGTTCTTCATCATTTGTAGCTTATTACATTGGAATTCCACACCACTAACCATCAACTTTAAATCATGATCACTTTCATCATGTTCATTTGGAAGATGCTGTTCCACAACAATTCCATTGCAACATGTTTCACTGTTGAGATGCTTTGTTTCATTTTCCATGTTAGGTGAATGTATCACTGTGACATTTAATAGAACTCAATGTCAAATATCATGAACACCCCTAAAAAGAAATCAGAAAAGTATTAAATGTAATATATCTAACACAATGTCAGAAATTTCCTTGGTCAAAGTTCAACAACGACGACAGACAACGGACAAATTGTGATCAGAAAAGCTCACTTGAGCCTTTGGCTCAGGTGAGCTAAAAACGTACTGTAAAGACAAAATACACTCTGCCTGATAATTTAAGCAAAGATAAAATAAATATTACTTAGAGAAAAAAAGAAAAAAATCCCACTTTTTAGTTGTGCAGCATCCAAACTTCCGCTAGAGTTCTTAGATGAGGCCTCGACGGGGAGTATGCATCCGCAGTATATATATTTCCACGGACAACGTAAGTTTCAGTCAGATTAATTTTGACAACGGGTAGACGCAATTGAATTTAAGTCAGTCTTAACTGATAAGGAGGACTATGGAACGCCTGGACTGTCTTATCATGGCAAAATTGAATTTATGATGTGCATTCATCATTATGTGATGTGCCATTATCATTATGGGATGTCCTTTCATCATTACATGATGTACTTTTTTCATTGTGTTAAGTGGTTTTATCATTATGTGATGTGCTAGTATCTTTATGTGGTGTTCATTTCTCATTATGTGGCGTGCTTTTGTCATTATGTGGTGTGCTTTTGTCATTATGTGATGTGCTTTTGTCATTATGTGATGTGCTTTTGTCATTATGTGATGTGCTTTTGTCTTTATGAGGTGTTCATTTATCATTATGTGATGTGCTTTGTCTTTATGTGGTGTACATTTATCATTATGTGATGTGCTTTTTTGTGCACTAGTCTTTATGATGATGGTCAAAATATTACGTCATCTTTCCCGCGTCAGCCGACACGAGAACAATGGACGACGTGAACGTGGTGAATAACGTTCTGAAACATGCCAAGAAAACCTATGCATTCTGTCCGGAGAGTGAACTCAATAAGAGCCGAATTAATGTTAATCTGTGATTCTTCCCCCGGGACTCTGCGCAAGGCAATTTATGTCAGCAGTTTTGAGGGAGGGATCTTAAGTTTTACTGGGTTCAAATAAGAACTTTATTCTCACAACTGACAGAACACTGAAGAGAAGATATTTACAGTATAATGAACATGAAATATTACATGCATGAAGAAGGCATAGGCGTCGGAACCGGGGGGGGGGGGGGGGGGCTAGTTTTTTTTTTCCAAATTCATCCCCAATGTCATTGCTATTACATAATTTACAAATTCTGTGTTCTCTAGGGATGTTAAACCATCTGCCAGTCTCGATTGGTAATTTTGTATTCCCAGTTCTAAATAAACAATATTTCTTGGATTGCTTTGGAGGCAAAGTCCCAAAACTTGTCATCTTTTTATTTCCAATTTATTTAAATAACCTACAGAATTTTTTCCAACAAAATATGTAAATTGGTTTACCTACTATATCTGTTATGTTTGAACAACATTTAAAAGTGTTTTGACATTATTTTCACTATTATATGCCGATGACACCATATTGATTGCTGAATCTGCCGAGCACTTACAAGCAAAAACTAATTAAAGTTTTGATAATAAGTAAAGGAAATAAAAAAGAAAAGCCTGAATTTAAAAACGGCGAACAGCTGATTGAAGTTGTAAATGAAATTATTTATTTTGGTATTTTATTTAGTACTTCAGGTTCATTCAAGGAAGCAAACCAGAAACAAGTTGACAAAGCAAATAAAGCAATATTTGAAATTTTTAAGAAAGGCCGCTTACATAATCTATCAATGCGATGTCAGTTGGACCTGTTCGATAAAATTGTTCAGTCTTTATTGCTGTACGGATGCAAACGCGTATTATTTCAAATGGGTGTAAACTTAAACTTGGAAAAGAAACACAAATATCAAGTCTGCTGTTTAAATTAAGTGATATTGTAATTTTTTTTTTATCAGCTATGTAGTTTGATTTAGCTATATAGCTTTATCAAGCTACTCAGAATAGCTTGAATTAGCTGTCAGAATAGCACTACCCGGGAACGGGACGAATTGTATAGTTTAGTTCCCATTTTCCCCATAATATGTTATTTTTCTGAGCATGTACAAAAAATTGTACCCGAATCATTGATAACTCTTCAGAATACAATGCATGTAAAAATCACTCACCAAAATTCATCTCCTTGAAAGACTTTAGACTGAAAGTTCTTAAAGTTGTGGGGCTATTAATGAGTGACCATGCATATACAGTTACTTCTTGAATAAAATTATAAAGAAGGGCAGTTAATTGCTTTGTTCTAACTATTCCAACTCATTGAAAATCAAAAAATCAAATAGGAGAATGTAAGATTTTTTTTGGGGGGGGGGGTAGCCTTAGGTAGATTTTTTGTATAAACATTTAATTAAAGACAATTTTTTTTACCGTATAGTTATCTGAGGAGGGGGGGTGGTCGAATTAACAGTATTGTTAATTACCTGGAGACCCCCAATACCCAAGATTCATAGATCTAAGTACACGTAGCATTAGACAGGAAGTCAGTGTTTGGTAATCAGACAATCTCCCATGCAGAGTTGTCGTTCGTTCCTCTCTCAGACACCTCTGCAATGGGCTCACGTCAAGATTATTGACATAACGTATAAAACGTTATATTTGCAGGATTGTTTCAAATTGAATTAATAGTTCTGGATTTATTTAGTAAATATCTATCTTAAAACTCAGACAAAAGCGTAGAAATTGTATTATAATGAATAACGCACTATTTCTAGTGTTTATCACTGTGATATATGAGAGCCAATGACAGAGGTGAATGTTTGAGTCGATGGTAGAGAGTGGTAATCAGAGTCAACATTACCCGGTACATGTTTCATGTCTAAAAATATAATTTAATCAGTGGACTACAATTCGGCAAATAGAGTTTCTGTGGACGGCTTTAAAATTCTACAGATATCTTGGACGACATCACTAACAAGTATACTGATCAGCCATGAAGATTGAAAACAAATATTTTATGAAGTCAAATTCCCAATATTAAAACTTGATAACTTTGAAGATGGTCCCCTAAGAAATCAGGACTGTAAACTTTCGATTTTTATTAAATTTTAAATGATAAACATAAAAATAAAAATTAATTACAGAAATTTTATCAAAATCCCTAAGGCAGAAATAATACGCGAGTTTCGAGATTGTAACTCTCCTGCGATAGAGGCGCAAAAAATATGCATTTCAGCAAGGAGGTGGGACAGTTTGTTTATGTATACAAACATGCAAAAATAAATGAACGATGTTTATGGCTTTTAAAATTTATTTAATGTTATAGAAAGATAAAAATGTTAAGCAATGATGCATTTTATGATTTTATTAAGCTCAACTGTGTATATTTACATATCTTTTTTTCAATTATAGGGTACTTGCAAATGAAATAAACGTCGTGGTCTTTATAAAAATTAAAGATTTTCTTGATTGTACAAACATTCTCTTAAAAGTTAGTGGATTTTTTTAAGTTATGATAAGGGAAAAAAAATCAGTGGGTCATTTAGATTACCGACATATAATGATCAGATTCATGTTTACTGTATTTATTAGAGGTCTCTATATCTCTTCCCTCGTCTGAAAAGTCTCACATCCATTGAATTTTCTTTTTTGTTCCGATTTTTTGCTTTAGAAAAATGACACCTTTACTTTAATTCGGTTATTCTCGAGTTGAACAGTGCATCCTTACAATTATAAAGGTATGATTAACCAGTTTATCGATGATGCGGTATATCCAATACTAAATACTTGTCCCACCTGTTTGTTTACGTGGCAACCAAACTCCCCTCCTCAACGAAAGAGCACACCAAGGGAGATAATCTCGAAACTTGCGTATTAGACTTGGCCTAGCTCAGTAAAAAACTGGGAATAGGTAGAAGACAAGATGACAAGGGAGTGTGCTGCACCTGATTATGTTCAATACTTTGACCAAGGAAATTTCTGACATTGTGTTAGATATATTACATTTAATACTTAGAACTCAATGTCAAATATCATGAACACCCCTAAAAAGAAATCAGAAAAGTATTAAATGTAATATATCTAACACAATGTCAGAAATTTCCTTGGTCAAAGTACTGAACATAATCAGGTGCAGCACACTCCCTTATCATCTTGTCTTCTACCTATTCCCAGTTTTTTACTGAGCTAGGCCAAGTCTAATTATTTCTGCCTATGGGATTTTGATAAAATTTCTGTAATTAATTTTTATTTTTATGTTTATCATTTAAAATTTAATAAAAATCGAAAGTTTACAGTCCTGATTTCTTAGGGGACCATCTTCAAAGTTATCAAGTTTTAATATTGGGAATTTGACTTCATAAAATATTTGTTTTCAATCTTCATGGCTGATCAGTATACTTGTTAGTGATGTCGTCCAAGATATCTGTAGAATTTTAAAGCCGTCCACAGAAACTCTATTTGCAAAATTGTAGTCCACTGATTAAAATTATATTTTTAGACATGAAACATGTACCGGGTAATGTTGACTGTGATTACCACTCTCTACCATCGGCTCAAACATTCACCTCTGTCATTGGCTCTCATATATCACAGTGATAAACACGAGAAATAGTGCGTTTGATTTAATTCATTATAATACAATTTCTATGCTTTTGTCTGGGTTTTAAGATAGATATTTACTAAATAAATCCAGAACTATTAATTCAATTTGAAACAATCCTGCAAATATAACGTTTTATACGTTATGTCAATAATCTTGACGTGAGCCCATTGCAGAGGTGTCTGAGAGAGGAACGAACGACAACTCTGCATGGGAGATTGTCTGATTACCAAACACTGACTTCCTGTCTAATGCTACGTGTACTTAGATCTATGAATCTTGGGTATTGGGGGTCTCCAGGTAATTAACAATACTGTTAATTCGACCACCCCCCCTCCTCAGATAACTATACGGTAAAAAAAATTGTCTTTAATTAAATGTTTATACAAAAAATCTACCTAAGGCTACCCCCCCCCCCAAAAAAAATCTTACATTCTCCTATTTGATTTTTTGATTTTCAATGAGTTGGAATAGTTAGAACAAAGCAATTAACTGCCCTTCTTTATAATTTTATTCAAGAAGTAACTGTATATGCATGGTCACTCATTAATAGCCCCACAACTTTAAGAACTTTCAGTCTAAAGTCTTTCAAGGAGATGAATTTTGGTGAGTGATTTTTACATGCATTGTATTCTGAAGAGTTATCAATGATTCGGGTACAATTTTTTGTACATGCTCAGAAAAATAACATATTATGGGGAAAATGGGAACTAAACTATACAATTCGTCCCGTTCCCGGGTAGTGCTATTCTGACAGCTAATTCAAGCTATTCTGAGTAGCTTGATAAAGCTATATAGCTAAATCAAACTACATAGCTGATAAAAAAAAA
>PRKT01000090.1:1456330-1473102 GCA_003671525.1 Saccostrea glomerata | reverse complement strand
AAAAAAAAAAAAAAACAGGCGCGGATCAAGGCCATTTTTTCCAAGAGGTCACCCTGGTAAAATTAAATTGACTAAATGACCATTATATTTTAATTTATGTAATATTCAATATACAGTGTATGCCATTGATAAAGTACATTGTTTTTTTTTTGTTTTGTTTTTTTTCTTATTTGAAATAGGGAATAAAATGACTATTTTCTGCTTTTAATTTTAAAAGAAGTAACACGCCCACCCCACGCCCACCCCCACCCTCGGAGACAACAACACCTTTGAAGAGAGAAAAAAAAAAAAAAAAGATTTGTTGTTTCGCAGATAAAGATGTTTTGAAAATAATTTTATATTTTCCATTATATTCTACAGTTAAAAAATTCCTCAAATTAAAGATGTATATCCCTGTGTGTTATAATGTTTCACATGCAAATATCTTGGGGTGGGGGATGGGGCATTTGAAATTTGTACGGGCATAGGTTGATGTATAAACTAAACGAACTAAAACTGACCCTCCACGTAGAAAACGCCGATCAAACATTTATATCTCTTTGTTTGTACAAATAAGATATCTTTTACATGCATAGATCTAGAGACAGTGGTCCGGACCACCCCTCTGAAATTTGTAAAGTTATTTAATGCACAATCTAAACCAACTAAAAATTATTCAATGTATGAAATAAACCAACTAAAAGGGACCTTAGAACCCCCCCCCTCCCCCCGAAAACGCGATTTCGTGTTAAGTTGGTATAAAAAATGTCATAGACATGAAGATATGACGCATGAGAACCCCCTCTCCCCGGCCGAAATAAATTTCACATTAACGAAAGGACTTTACGTTTTGTTTTTTTTTTGTTTTTTTTTTGTCAAAAAATTTCTGAATTGGATTTTATTTTAACAAGAGTGACCCTCTTGGAAAAAATGTTCTAGATCCGCACCTTTTTTTTTTTGTTTTGAAAATTCACATAAATATCAATATGAAAATAAAATTTATTCAAATATGTGTGGCAGTTGGCAGCAAGCAGCTGACAGTTGGCAGTAAGCAGTCAGCAGTTGGCAGTAAGCAGTTGGCTGTCGTATATGGCATTCCATAAATATTTGCTTTTTTTTCTTTTTTTTTTTAGTACATTTTTAGATATTAGGCTCTTAACTTGAATTTCATCATTTTGAAAAGAAAATAATAATAATAATAAAAAACATTTAATTGTGCTCATGTACTTGCTTGTATGTTTCCGTTTATCTTCCAATATTTATCCATTTCTCTTTCTTATAATGATATAAGCATGTTCAAATGTAAAGATCTCTTTAAACATTTGTTCATTTTTTTTTCAATTATCACCGTTGCTTTCAGCTATTAGTTCTTTTATATTAATTTAAATAAAACAAAGAATATGTAATGTTTCTTTATGATTAAAAGTATAATTATATTTTAAGTTGAGAAAAATTATTTCCAACCCTACATTACGATACAAAGTAAGGATCCCGTGTTGACTGGTTTCAAGAGGCTTGAGCCATTGGTATTGATCGGGTGTAGGGGACGTTTCACAGTCAAACTTTTAAAAAACGAATGCTTCAGTAACGATTGTCCGAAACAAGTCAACCAAAATACGACCAATAATAGCTTATATTGCTAACAAGGTCACAATATAGAATTGCAAAAAAAAAAAAAAAAAAATAAAAAAATAAAACGAGGTTGTTGAAATCCCTTTAACATCAACAGGTCTGTCAGTAGTCTGCATCGGTTTAACAATTGATCATACTCGGAGCATGTTCTTAAATACTCGATGGCAGACTCTGATGTGTCTTTTTTTCAAGTTAACAAGGATATATCGAATCGACATAAGATTGAAAGTATACTTATTCTTCATTGATAATACATTTTCAATATATCTGAATGTAGACACAAAGGCCAAAGCGACTGCTTTCTCTTATTCCCATGTAGAATAACATGTAGAATGCAGAATTTTGAATAAATTCTACTTCATAGGAATATAAAAGCAGGCCAGTAAATAAAGGAACACAAATAATGCCCATTGGAATTCCAACAGTTTGTTTGAATTTAAAGCTGGTCTCCAAAGATTTCATTAATGTTGTCAATGAAAAACTCTAGCATCCTTTTATTTTCAACTTCAGTGTACGAGCTTGTGTAGAATCAGATGTAGTTTTTTCTACTAAGGTACACGTAAAAGCTAATATTTATAAGGTCAATAGTAATCACGAAATAATTAATTTTGCTCGCAAGATCAAAAGTCTGACGCATTTATATTACTTAATTTCATTTTTAATTTTTAGATTTGAATTCTTTTATGTTTATGAATTGTTGATACTGTTTTTGTTTGTTTTTGACAGCTCAATTTTTATAGGATGTTTCATTTTTAATGATGATTAGTTACGGGAGTATTTCATTAATGCCCGTATCTCTCTTCATACTTTATATATTTTTTTATTTTTATTTTTTATACAAAAGTTCAGAAACGTTATTTAGATTCATGAAGCTTGAGACAATTTTCGCAAAGTAAATTATCATATTATGTCTAGAAATAAGGACAAATCCCACTCCTTGTATCATCATATGATGATTAATTGTCTATTTTTTTTATAATCACATAGAATACAAAACAGTTTAATGCGTGCATTTTGATTATTACTGAAGAGCGTATTTAAGGAAGAGTCGTATAATTAAGTAGCAAGAGAGTATTTAAGGAAGAGCCGTATTAGTTAGAAGAATAATAACCGTAGAAGAGAGAGAGGGAAAAAAGCATGGTAAGGTGGAATTTTCTTCATTATCATAATATTAAATTCTTGTTGATTTTATTGAATTCTTTTTAATCTATAAATGTTTTGTTTTCAAATTAAACATTTTCTTTTGTTTTAATTCCAAGAAAAAAAACCACTCCGATATAGTATTATATCGACTATATAATTAAAAGTGCGCAAAATGCTAGGGTTTATAATTATTCGTTTTCTTTATTTTTGACAAACGTTTCTTTCTGTCGTTTTAGAATAAACGAGTGCTTGCCTTGTTACTAGCGCTAGTTGTTCTGATAGACCATGTGCAGGAGTCGGAGGCAGGGTGGTTTCGTAGAGCAGTGGAAAAAGTGAAAAGTGTTGGAAAGAGTGTTGGAAAGGGTGTTGTTAACACTGCTAAAAAGGTCGGGAGGGTCGCCAAAGACGGTGCTAGAACTGTTAAAAAAGGTGTGAAAGATACAGTCAAGAAAGTGAAAGAAAAAATTGGATGAAGATCAGGGAAGACGACCGTAATAAAAACCTCAGCAGGACCAGAGCAGCAGAAAGATATTCGATTTGAAGAAAAAATGTGAAGAAAAAATATCAGTATTAAAATTCTAAACTCTTTTATCTGAATATGATCTGTTTGGCTTCTGCATTTTTAAAAACGTGTTTCCTGTATCTCATCCTGATTGTAGTCAACTTTGGCTGAACAGTTAGGATACGATATTTAATTAAAACTCATGTATACTTCCACTTAACAATTTATTCATCTTCTGGTAATAAAAGTCTATGGTATAGCTGAATTAGAAGGTTACTCCTAAAGATATGCTAACATAATATTTCAACTTTTAAAACGACTATGAGACACGTACCGTGCAGCTCTACAGGTATGTTTTCGTGTTTTTTAAATGAGTAAATCGATGAACTAACATCGTTTCAGATAATTCAAGCCCCTCTATAGGGCTTGAGTAACAAATGCTTGCTATCTGAACTTCTTTTACATTTGTTTTCCTGTAGCCATCTCTTGGTATATGACTTGGACGGTCTTTTAGATGTACATACTTATACAATTTTCCCCCCTCTTTCTCACGGAAGCATTATTACAAGTATGAGATATAGGAAAATAACAAACGGTATTCAAGTTCAAAAAATACAAATCACACAAATTCTAAAAAAAAAAAAAGATCATAGGTTGGATCAGGTGCCACGAAGAGTGAGTATCCCCCGCCGTGTTCTCCTTATGATGATAGGGGAATGACGGGAAAATCCGTCGTCAGTCCGGTGTGTACATAATTATTTGGTCTTACAGTATGAAAAAGGTCTATTTATAGCATTTGACTTAATGATAGAATGTGCATGTATTTTCTGACAAGGTCAACTCATTGCTTCGAACGTAGCGCTTACGAAATGGAAGACTTGAAATACCGTGTTAGTACTATTTAAATCCTTGTTTCATCAATTTGTTGATTAATAGCTTGTCTCGTTTTAAAATTTGATCGTTCGTAGAGCATGCTCCTGCGAATCAAATAAACTGGGAGACATAGATTCTATATGCAGATGATAAGGCTATATTGCTTCATATGTCAGGAAAGGTGACGATAGAAATTTTAAACTTTTTAGTTGAAGTCAACACCTTGGAGTTTCGAATTTACTGGAATATATCAAGTCGACATATGAATGGATGTAACTATAGTTAATGAATATTTACATTTCTATTTTTTTTTCTGTGATACACTATCGTAACTTTTTGAAGTTTTCACCTATAGATGAGTTGATTTCTTGATATTACACTTGAATGTAAGTTTTGTCCATTATGCAATGAAATTAGCCCACATTTTCAACTATCGTTCATGCCCTTGCATATACTCAGTGCCTAACAAACAAGACAGTAATTCTTAAATAATGCGTCGTCGATATACGAGAGCTATTCAATAAATATTGTCATGAGATCGATGACACACAACATAGGAATCATATGACATTAAGCTGAACTTCTCTCATTAGTAAATCTTTATTGAACAGTTTATGTGACCACTTTTCATCACATATTTTTATTTTGGGAAGCTGGAAAACAAGGACTATTTGAGATACTGAATTAAAAATGAATGGTAAAGAATCGGTAAACTGATTAAACGCTTCATTAAGGCTACTGTAAAACTTGTTAGAATCCCAAAGAAATATTAACAGAAATGTGTGAAATTTACAGCAACCAATATCTTATTAATACACACATGAGCAAGTTGATTTCAATGAACAAAAATGATATAATGGGCATCAAAAATGGGTACCGTCTTTGTAGACAAGGACATACAACAACCAACGTACTGTTTGCAAAAATTTAACGAGTTATCACTGATTTATGTTTGATTGACTTTAAGACACATAGCAAATTTAATAGGCATCATTTTGGGGGTAGTTCATAATGTTTTGAGGAAAAATTTAACAGTAAAAAAAAGCTTAATACTCAAAGGTCACCCTATGTTTTGAAAAACGAGTACTAGTGTAAGAATATCTAAACAATTATTTTTTTTTAAAAAATGTACTTATCCACGTTTGTCTGAAATTCAAACAGATAATGAAACTTGAATGCATTGCTTTAAACTCTCAAAACAAATTTACAATAGAATGCACTTGACAAAACAACAAAGGCCTGAGAAGAGCAAGGATTGCAAGAGCACAAAAACAGTTTTATATGCAATTTTCTTAAATATAAGTGGTCTTAGATTTCAAGATTTATATTAGATGAAAGATTTATTTTCCTTCAATGCCATACGTTTTCTAGAAGTTGTTTTGACTGAGATATCGAATATACTAGTATGACTAGCCATTAAGTCTTCGCTTTCACTCACATATTTTTGTTCCTCTTATTTTATATTATACAAGATGTATACGATATCAAACAGTAATTACCTATATGAACTGCCTGTTTTGAAATGAGTTGCACGTAACAAAATTTATAGAGATAAGAGTATATTTTGATTTGATTGACCTGGTTAATCTGTCGGAATATCGATATCTCATTGTTAACCAATCAAAAATGGACTGCTATGCCATATTTAAAATTTACATTAACTGTTATGGAGTTGTATCTACATTTTTTTTACCATTGGGACTATAGTTTTTCTCGAGTGCAAATTAAGCACGAGTGAAATTATCAAAAAGCCATTTCTGACAGATTTTTTTTTTATCGGATTTTTGCGATTTATTTCTGTCTCTATCATTTCGTTACACATAGTCATGGTTTGTGAATTTATAACAGAGTGGCTGTAAGACGACATAATACAGACTGATAGATTGAATATAGCAGACAGAGATGTTGACAACGTTTTGGAGAATCTTTTGCTATTTTAATTGTGTTTGGGTGGTTTACTTTACCTATCTTAAGAGGATTTTCTTTATATCACAGTTTGTGAAGAGAATTAAAATTCGGGAGATGAAATAGACCTTAATGTCATGTTGTAAAGTTTGAATTTACCGGATGGCAGTAAATACAAAATATTTACAAATGTTGAAAATTTTGTATTTACTGCCAAACGGTAATTTCAAATTTACAACATGACATTAAGATGCTTTTTATAAACTTTCATATTACAATTGTATTTTATAAATTTTTCACTATGTAAAATATCAATTAAAATTCAGGCTACAGCACTTGGCCAATTTTATTAAATGAATTAGTTATATCACTTTACCATATATTTTAGCGTTAAAATGGTAATAAATTTTTAATTTTGTAAAAACCAATTTTATGAATATATTTTCTTAAACAACAATTGATCTCAAAACAGTATAAACTCTTTAAGAGGATATTTATCTGTTAATAAAAGTTTGTTCAGAAATTAATCTTCAAACAGTATTCATACAAACTGAAGTGTACTTAATTTCCCAGGCTTACGAAACATCTTATTTAAATTAACCATCCTTCAGACACATCCTTAATATCAAAACGAGGTAAAAGTTTTCCCGAGAAAAACATGAGAAAGAAAAAAAAGGCTTATGACAATTTATTCTATATTTGTCTCGTTTAATCATGTATGTTACATGTATATCCTGCTTCTGATTTACAAACAAATAATTACAAAAGTAATTTTTCTGTCAGTTTGTATGACACCAAGCGTGCATCGTTTGCCCTTGTTGTGCATTCGTCCGATTCTTGACAACTCCGCCTTCTTGTAATTAATTCTTCAACAAGCCTTTTGCAAAGGCTTAATGATTTACATAATAATTCAGTAAAAATGTTTAACGAGCGATGCGATTGGACTAAATAGTTGTATAGTTGTTAGAAGTTAACCTCTTGATAGGAGATATAACCAGCGGTTAGAGCTAACTAAAGTTTCGAGTAAAACGTGAAACAGATGGACGACAGAAAACAGTACATTTCAGAAAACAGTATGCATGTAAATAGTTAATCAAGGTGCTTTGGGTAGCAAAATAAAGCTAAACAGGTATATCTAATTCATCCGCAGAGCTAAGTCAGTTGTAATACAGTACGAACACGAATATTGCGAATTCACGGATATAGCGAAGTCATCTTGGATCCCCGGCTATATATATTTAATGAATTTCTTATACAGTTATAACGAAATACTGATATACATGTAGTGAAGTAATTTCAAAGGTCCCAGCGACTTTGTTATAACCGAGTTTTGCTGTATGCACAACCTTTTCAACTCTTATAATAATTATTTTTAAAATACATGTATTTATATCACCATGTCTGATTCAAGGGAGAACTAGAGCTATGACCAGAAGTATCTGTTGAATATAAAATATGTACATGTATACTGTGTTTTTTAGTCATTTGTTTGTTTGTTGTGACATGTTGTGACAACTGTTATGGCAGCTTTTCGCAAAGGTTGAAGTTTCTCAAATGTAAGTCAAACTCCAAGGTCAAGGTCAAAGGGTCAAAAGTGTTGATATGAAAGGGAAAGTCTTGTCACAAGGAATACACATGTGAAATAAGAGAGAAATCCCTAGTACTTCCTCACCTGTTCAAAGGTTATTGCCAAGATTAAAGTTAAATTGGGTTCAACTCTAGGGTCAAAGTCAAAAATATTTATACCTGTTGAAAGTTTACAATGATTACACATGTTAAGGATGAAAGTCCTAGCACCTACTGTTCAACACTTAGGCCAAGTTTAAGGTATTTTTCTTGTAAAAGTGGGTCAAACTCCAACGTCAAGAGATCAAGAGGTCAAAATTGGAGGTACCCATTAAAAGGTTTTGTCAAAAGAAATTTACCTATGAAATGTGGAAGCCATGTGTATAGCCCAATCCACTTAAAACTTATCCATGGGCAATGTTAAAGTTTCTTTGGACAAACAAACATAAACACAGGAAACAAAATATGTATATATAGTCAAATAGAAAAATTTTCTACTATTATGGAGTCATAAGATCAATTGTCATTTCGGGTACAGGGAGTGGATAGGGAGATCAGACCCCCCCCCTCCCCGGAATTTGCAGAGTTATTTAAATAAGATTATTACCTAACCTACTATATAAAATGTAATTAGGCATTTTGAACTGTTTCACGATTTATTTTATGCTTTTGCGTGATCATGAAACAGTCGAACTGTTGACCGGGCCACAGAATGAACTGTTGCCTGTTTAAAGCGTCATTGTGATTACGACATCACTATTTACCTGCTATATCATAAACTGAATTCGAATAAAAACACACAAACAATCAAATTATTAAATTTCAATTTAATTTTTACATTCCGTGTTCAGCTAATTAATAGACTGGTATGTGGATAAACAGTTAATAAAACTCTTTAGTGATTGTTTGTGTATTTTTATTCCAATCTAGTTAATTATATAGTAGGTTATGTAATGAAACACTTATTTAATGACTACTTCGGCCTTGGGCAACAGTTTCCAAGGTCTTCCCCACTACTGAGGGACAATAGTTTGACTGTTTACCTCGTAGTCATTAAATAAGTGTATACTATTTTTTTTAAGAGAGTAAAAATGGCAAAATGACTGTGGACATCCTCCCCCTTAGAAAACATGGACCCCACCATCATTGTTTTTATTTGCTTCTCAGGAAATCTTGGGTTGGATTTTTTTTTTTGACTGAGGTGTGACCCCCACCACCCCCAAAATAAAATCAATTTATTTGTAAATTGTGTATATTCACTGCTTTTATCCTTCATGAAAATGAAATAAAAATAACTGAAGTACAATATCCATAACATTGTATGAGGTTTCACATATAAACATCAATTAAAAGAAATTTTTATTTTTAAGTTTTCACAAAAAGTGGGTAGGGTTGGTGACATACATCTACTTCATGTGGGATTTTGAACAAAGTATTTATTCCTGTTAGTAAAAACTACAATTGACAACTACAATGTATTTTCTGTTGTAAATGGTATGAATAAAAATGACTTTGGACATCCTCCCCCTTAGAAAACATGGACCCCGGCATCATTGTTTTTATTATTTTTTCATTTGCTTCTCAGGAAATCTTGGGCTGGAATGTTTTTGTCTGAGGTGTGACCCCCCCCCCCCCTTTCCGAAAAAAAAATTCTGGATCTGCGCCTCTATATACTGAATGTCACGTCCGCAACGGGAGATAACTTGACAATGTGAAATTTGTCAACTGTGGCATGCGATGATTTTTTACCCTTTTTGAACTTCAACCTAACCATTTGCATTTACTTATTTTTATGCAATCTATACTAAATCTTGTACTTACCGAATGTCATAGGTCATGTCAACTTCATGAAATATAATCCATATAATCCAATTAAAACACAAATTCTTTTAACTGACCACACTGCATGCGCTATATATTCTCATTCGGCAAACCTTTACTGATTCCGTCGCCTTCATTAGATGAAGTATGAATCGGCCAAGGTGTGCCGAGTGGTGATATCTAAAAATATGATAATGTATGACGCAAACCCAATGTGAATGTAGAAATTTTCAATAAGATGTTCACACTTAAAACTGTTTAGTACAAGAACAAATTTTAAACCATGATAAACGATGTTTTACCGCAACTTTGCCATCTAGCTAGGTCTATTTAAAAAATGTGCGAGAGAGGGTGTGTGTGTGTGTTGGTGGAAGGGGAAGGGGGGAGATAGGCATTGACAAATTAATTTGGTTGTATTTTCAATGGGTTTTTTTCCTGACCAAATACTTAAAACAGTTTGCACATTTTGGTAAATTCATAAAAAACGCTTTGTACTAAAATAATATTTTATGTCGTTGAGAAAGTTCCAAATTATGGGCAAAGTATTTATCAGAATCAATAATTAAGTAATTTACTTCATTAATTAAATTCTGTTATTTCAGACTGGTGATGGATTACGTATACAAAATACATATATGAGGCTTATAGATCACATTAGTCACCTGAAAATTTTATGCTCAATTTGACGAATACATGTACGGTGATAATTATAGAATTATTTTGACTTTTTTCTTGGAAAGCCCAATATGAAGGAGTGTATATTTAGAGGCAAACACCTTAGTGCGGGTATAACTGTCTCATGACAGCATCTAGTTCTTATCTGCATCTATTTGTATAGTTTATAGCTACTTGAAAACAAGATGTGTGTTTGTGAAAAACTGATGCCCCTTTTTGGCTGCTTATAAATTATTGTGAGGGTTGGAGTTTCTCAAATGAAAGTCAAACTATAAAAGTCATGGTCAAAATGGTGGGTATCCAAAGAAAGGTCTTGTTACAAGGAATATTCCTGTGAAATATGAAATTCCTAATGCTTACTGTTCAATTTTTTTGCCCAAGGTTAGAGTATATATTTTAAAAGTGGGTCAAACTCTAAGATCAAGGTCAAAAATATTTTTATCCATTCAAACGAATGCACATGTTAAGTATGAAAACCCTAGCACCATCTGTTCAAAAGTTACTGCCAAGGTTAAAGAGTGATGATATTTGTAAAAAGGGTAGAACTTCAAAGTCAAGAGGTCAAATATGGTGGCATCCAAAGAAAAGTCTTGTAAAAAGGGATGAACCTGTGAAATATAAAAGCCTAAGCAACCTCCAAAATTATGGGCAAGGTTTAAGTTTTTGCGGACAAACATACAGATAAACAGACAAACAGACAGACCGAGGAACAGGACAAAAACTATAAACCCCTGAATCTTTGATTATGGGGGCATAAAAATCTATAATTATGGTTTGTTAGATTTCAAGATTTATATTAGATGAAAGATTTATTTTCCTTCAATGCCATACGTTTTCTAGAAGTTGTTTTGACTGAGATATCGAATATACTAGTATGACTAGCCATTAAGTCTTCGCTTTCACTCACATATTTTTGTTCCTCTTATTTTATATTATACAAGATGTATACGATATCAAACAGTAATTACCTATATGAACTGCCTGTTTTGAAATGAGTTGCACGTAACAAAATTTATAGAGATAAGAGTATATTTTGATTTGATTGACCTGGTTAATCTGTCGGAATATCGATATCTCATTGTTAACCAATCAAAAATGGACTGCTATGTCATATATAAAATTTACATAAACTGTTATGGAGTTGTATCTACATTTTTTTTACCATTGGGACTATAGTTTTTCTCGAGTGCAAATTAAGCACGAGTGAAATTATCAAAAAGCCATTTCTGACAGATTTTTTTTTATCGGATTTTTGCGATTTATTTCTGTCTCTATCATTTCGTTACACATAGTCATGGTTTGTGAATTTATAACAGAGCGGCTGTAAGACGACATAATACAGACTGATAGATTGAATATAGCAGACAGAGATGTTGACAACGTTTTGGAGAATCTTTTGCTATTTTAATTGTGTTTGGGTGGTTTACTTTACCTATCTTAAGAGGATTTTCTTTATATCACAGTTTGTGAAGAGAATTAAAATTCGGGAGATGAAATAGACCTTAATGTCATGTTGTAAAGTTTGAATTTACCGGATGGCAGTAAATACAAAATATTTACAAATGTTGAAAATTTTGTATTTACTGCCAAACGGTAATTTCAAATTTACAACATGACATTAAGATGCTTTTTATAAACTTTCATATTACAATTGTATTTTATAAATTTTTCACTATGTAAAATATCAATTAAAATTCAGGCTACAGCACTTGGCCAATTTTATTAAATGAATTAGTTATATCACTTTACCATATATTTTAGCGTTAAAATGGTAATAAATTTTTAATTTTGTAAAAACCAATTTTATGAATATATTTTCTTAAACAACAATTGATCTCAAAACAGTATAAACTCTTTAAGAGGATATTTATCTGTTAATAAAAGTTTGTTCAGAAATTAATCTTCAAACAGTATTCATACAAACTGAAGTGTACTTAATTTCCCAGGCTTACGAAACATCTTATTTAAATTAACCATCCTTCAGACACATCCTTAATATCAAAACGAGGTAAAAGTTTTCCCGAGAAAAACATGAGAAAGAAAAAAAAGGCTTATGACAATTTATTCTATATTTGTCTCGTTTAATCATGTATGTTACATGTATATCCTGCTTCTGATTTACAAACAAATAATTACAAAAGTAATTTTTCTGTCAGTTTGTATGACACCAAGCGTGCATCGTTTGCCCTTGTTGTGCATTCGTCCGATTCTTGACAACTCCGCCTTCTTGTAATTAATTCTTCAACAAGCCTTTTGCAAAGGCTTAATGATTTACATAATAATTCAGTAAAAATGTTTAACGAGCGATGCGATTGGACTAAATAGTTGTATAGTTGTTAGAAGTTAACCTCTTGATAGGAGATATAACCAGCGGTTAGAGCTAACTAAAGTTTCGAGCGAGCAAGCAAGTCCTGATCTCTGAACATATTGAAATACATGTAATGTCATAACCATCAACATCAGCTTGTACCCATCTCTTATCCACATCTCCTCTCATACCACTGAAGGAAATTTAATGAAACTTTCACAGAATCTTTATTACATATAGCTATTGTGCACCTCTTATTTTACTTTTTGATCTGACATATATTTTGGATTTTCAAGAGCAAAACATGGGCACTGCCTTATATTCATATGGATGGCGGGAGGTATTATTAAGTGAGCTCATTGCTCACAGTACCTCTAGTTTTTCTGATAGATTAATGAATCCATAGACTTTTATTTAAACTTTATTGAAAGTAAGCATATCTTTTTCACAAAATACGTGTACTAGTATTCAAATAAAAAGTTAATTGTAAAGCGTTGTCTTTTGATTTTGAGAAAAATGTCTTTCCACTTTCAGTTTTATTCGAGTTATCCCGTCCTTCCGAATCTTCGAACTGGAATTCTTGGGATAAACCTTCTTCCAGGTATCCTAGGAATTCTTGGAATTATGCGTCCCACTCTTCGTCCAAGTCTTCTGATTGTTCCTCCGATACGCAGAGTCTCTGACTCTTCAACATGTTGAACTAAAAGCACCACCACCAAAATCAGCACTAGTGCTCCTTTATTCTGAAAGGGAATAAATATATAAACTTACATTGTTTGGAAATTGTAATAAAGAATTCAATAATTTAAAGTTGAATTTTGTTCGTATATTAATAATGGAAACTTAATTCAACTTACCATGCTTTTCGATTAGGATTGGCAACGTTTTTCCAGAATGGTTCAAAAAGTGAAAACAGCGCTTGCTTTAATACTTTTGCTAACGTCATTGCTTAAGAATATCATGCATGTTTTAACTTCTATTGCTCATGATTTATAGTCCTGATCATTACAAATTTATCTTCTACATATAGGTCCTGTTGGGGAATTTTCAAGACATCGTTGCTTATAGTTTAAAAATGCATGCATTAATTTGAGACTCATTTTATTTAATTTTCTTTCATTTGATTTGATTTCCGCGAACTTTTTTTATAGAGAGAAAACAACTGGGAAATTATCCCACTACTATAATTTTTGTTTTACAAAGTAAGAAAAGACAATACATATATAAGTTATGATTTTTAAATGATTCAACATAGTAAAAAAACACACCAATTTTAAATAATACATCCGTTTTACCATTCATTTCAGTCAAACAGTTATTTTTTTTTTAAAATCAGTATCAATATCCTAGCAGAACTTTCCTCAATGAAGATAATTATTAATTGCTAATTATTTATTACTAGGAAACTTGTTTCAGATGCTTTTTTTATATAAAAAATCACTTTCTAAAAATTAAAACCGAGTATACATGTATATATTGATCCTTGTCTGAATATCCGTCCGTCTGTCACACCTCTACTATCACCTCTCTTTTACTCTAAACAGTAACCAATAATCTTTTAGAATATTATAGATATGCAATAAGGTTTTTTTGAATTTTGACTTCTAGCCCTAGGGCCATATTATATTATATTATATTATATTATATTATATTATATTATATTATATTATATTATATTATATTATATTATATTATATTATATTATATTATATTATATTATATTATATTATATTTTATTATATTTTATTATATTATTATATTATATTTTATTATATTATTATATTATATTATATTTTATCATATTATATTTTATTTTATTATATTTTATTATATTTTATCATATTATATTATATTATTATATTAATTAAATTATATTATATTATAATATCATTATTATAGGGTATTATATTTTTCTTCAAAACCTGAATTCCATATTTTTTTTATTTCATTTTATGCCGTTGCCATCTTGTATTTAAGAAGTTGGTCGGTGCTGTCATTTAATTGTGCAATAAGGTTTCAGGATTTTAAAATGGCCATTAATACCAGATCTTACCACAGTTAGGGTATATTGTATCTTTCCGGTCCATCCTGTCACACTTTTTCCTTCCTCTATCTATTCTTACATTTCTTCTAAGCAGTACACTGGTCATCTTTTAAAATATGGAGCCTTCAATTTTTTTAATTGGTTTCCCCCCAGGGAACAAATGGGTTTAAAAAATTTGTTTTCCACTAATGGCAGATTATTCATTTCAAAATATTCATTTTGGGGGAAGGGAAGGGGGTATGAATGAGAAAGTCCTGTGGATGTGCAAAAGGTTTTGGAATTTTCACTTTCTACTTTATGGAACAAAAACACGCTCTTCTTCAAAACTAAGGTTTTCTTTATTCTTTTTTTTTTCTCTCATTAATTTCTTCAGGAATAAAATACTAGTACATAATTTCACTTCTTTTCGTTTATGATTTGCAAATTAATTTGATTTTCAAATTACAAATTATTTGGAGGTTCCAATAACTATTTTTATTTAACTATTATTTACACAATCTTAATATAATTCAAAATTTTAAATAATAAATCCAATACTAACATTCTGCTTTTCACAGTGAAGTTAAGATAAATACATTCATTATCAGTTTTAAACCATAAAAAATATTGTAATCATGTTTATGAAGAAATATATTTAATTTTTGTGTCAATCTGGACTCTTTTCTTTTCTTTTTTAAGGAAGGCCCAAACTATGATGGATCCGGTTCTAATTTTTTTTTTACACCAATTATAAAATTCTGGTTATCACATGTCCAGCGAAATGGTTATTTTAGATGATAGTGAACATTACAGCAGGTATGTTTTTGATATATAAAGTATCATGGAGCATATAAAGGACGTTTAATATCCATTATTTATTGAAATTAAGACTGCACATCCGCCCAATGGATATGTAGTCGTTTTATAAACAAGCAAATATTTCAGAACAGTTATGTAAAAATTCTTGTACAGATTGAATTGAGATCTATTTTTCATTCATCGTTGCTTATAGTTTAAAAATGCATGCAATAATTTGAGACTCATTTTATTTAATTTTCTTTCATTTGATTTGATTTCCGCGAACTATTTTTATAGAGAGAAAACAACTGGGAAATTATCCCACTACTATACTACACCAATTTTAAATAATACACCCGTTTTACCATTCATTTCAGTCAAACAGTTATTTTTTTTTTTAAAATCAGTATCAATATCCTAGCAGAACTTTCCTCAATGAAGATAATTATTAATTGCTAATTATTTATTACTAGGAAACTTGTTTCAGATGCTTTTTCTATATAAAAAATCACTTTCTAAAAATTAAAACCGAGTATACATGTATATATTGATCCTTGTCTGAATATCCGTCCGTCTGTCACACCTCTACTATCACCTCTCTTTTACTCTAAGCAGTAACCAATAATCTTTTAGAATATTATAGATATGCAATAAGGTTTTTTGAATTTTGACTTCTAGCCCTAGGGCCATATTATATTATATTATATTATATTATATTATATTATATTATATTATATTATATTATATTATATTATATTATATTATTATATTATATTATATTTTATTATATTATATCATATCATATTATATTATATTATTAATTAAATTATATTATATTATAATATCAATATTATAGGGTATAATATTTTTCTTCAAAACCTGAAATCCATTTTTTTTTTTCATTTTATGCCGTTGCCATCTCGTATTTTAGAAGTTGGTCGGTGCTGTCATTTAATTGTGCAGTAAGGTTTCAGGATTTTAAAATGGCCATTAATACCAGAACTTACCACAGTAAGGGTATATTGTTTCTTTCCGCTCCATCCTGTAACACTTTTTCCTTCCTCTGTCTATTCTTACATTTCTTCTAAGCAGTACACAGGTCATCTTTTAAAATATGGAGCCTTCAATTTTTTTAATTGATTTTCCCCCAGGGAACAAATGAGTTTAAAATTTTTTTTTTCTACTAATGGCAGATTATTCATTTCAAAATATTCATTTTGGGGGAAGGGAAGGGGGGTATGAATGAGAAAGTCCTGTGGATGTGCAAAAGGTTTTGGAATTTTCACTTTCTTCTTTAATGGAACAAAAGCACGCTCTTCTTCAAAACTAAGGTTTTCTTTATCCTTTTTTTTTCTCTCATTAATTTCTTCAGGAAATAAATATATATATATTATAATATCTATATATATATATATATATATATATAAGTATATATATAAAGCACAAATTACAACAACTCTTAAACTAATATAACTGCCCTAAGTGAAGGAATATTAATATAGAAAGCACAGAGAAATTCACTTGTACAAGGATACTCACTTCCGCCC
>PRKT01000090.1:1421869-1455052 GCA_003671525.1 Saccostrea glomerata | reverse complement strand
AAGATTGTTAACTTGATATCTCCAAATTTAGGATATATGCTCAAAAGACTATTCTGTAAAATTTATGTGGTTAACAATGATAAAATATGTGTTTTTGTTAACTTAAGATATAATACTGAATAATGTTTAAGAAAAAATGGCTGGTAAACGGGTAAGTTTCTGAGAATTGCTCAAAATTAAGGTAATTTTGGATATTTTTTTTCTGCATGCCACGGGCAGATTCAATACAACTTTTATATGTTTTTCAAGGAAAATTTTGAAAATTTTCTTAGCAAATGAATATTTTTTATTTTCATGTTTTTATCTTAATACGGTGCGTACTCAAAAAAGGGTGAAACTTCTCTATCGTCTAATTTTCAAAGGTATGTACCCCTAAAAAGGTTGTGTGAATATAAGCATGGAAATGCGTGCGTATTATCTGGTTTTTTATTTTTTGTTTATGAGTTAGTTTACGTAATCAATTGAGAAAAAAAAATAGTTTTACAGAAAAGTTTGAATCCCCTGACCTACCTTAATTAAGCTTATATATTGCTATCATTTGCACATACATATCAATAAACAAGAATATATTATTCCTTTTACAATGTTTGTCTCTTGTTTGATAATTAAAAGTAATTTACAGAATAGGAGTGTATATCCGAGGAAATATTGTTATCTATTAATTGGATTGAATCGGCAAAAGCATAACATATTTTAAAATTCAGATGTATAGTTTAGCATCAGAAAAACAAGTGTGTCACTTTTAATTGCATTATTCGTAGAAACACTAAAATTATAAATTTGTGGTTATCCACAAAACTCAGTATACGGATCTTTTGATTTGGGCGAACTAATAGCGTAATATCGTGACATCCCACACATTCATTTGATTTACCCTTGTTAATTTCTAAAAGAACTAAAAGAAGTAAATTTTTTTTGTCTTGGCGATAATTCATATAAGATAATACGAACAAATTGTATTCATACTTACGCCAAATTTATGCATGAATAAAAGAATCTACGTACCCATTAGATTTAATATACGAACCAAATGTGAGTGATGCATTCTGAAGAGATAATACTTTTATAATAGTATGTTTCTACATGATGGTACTTTTAAATGCGACTTAAAGCAGCAGAAATTACTAATTACATTTCAAAAGAATTGACCTATAGGAGAGAACAATTTCCCGGAGAAAGTGACATTTAAAAATTTATCTTTATTTGTTGTTTTCTACGGTATATATGTCTAAATTTTGCAAATTTGTATTCTATACCTAAAATTTATTATTTACAACTTTACAATAAACCTCCAAACTTGGCCGAAACACCATTTTGTCCGTAAAAGCGTTGATTTTTGCATGAATTTTGGTCTTGAAATCCTTCATGGCAGGCCTGCCTCTGAATAAAATTGTGATATTTTGATAGGTGTGGATGTAAGGAATAATTTGAGATAGGATTTTTTTAGGGGCACTCCTGCCGTAGGATCGAAATTCACAAAAAACCTACAAAAAATAAGGAGACCTGATTTTGATAATCTGCTTCAAATTTATACACATAAAGTCAAAGTCAGACTAGCTCAGGTGATATGTGAGCTGACTATTACACCGTCCAATCTAACATTTTAAAGTCGAGGGTTCGAATTCATCTAGTGCCACGCTTTTAAAGTTTTAAATTTTCGCCTTTTCAAAGACTATTTTAATACTTTTTTATAGACGTGTATTTTCTTTCAACTGTCTATCATTTATTCATGCCCATTCTTGATGCAAGAAACAGTAAAGAGATATCAAATCGTAAAAATCCAATGTACAGTTGTCAGTCAGGCGTAACAAACCTCAGTATAAGCACACTTTCTCCGAGGACAAGAATAACTCACTGTGCGTTACTCAATACAGGTACTCTTGGCAGCATTGAGCTGCGATGTCAATTGTATATATTCATTAGAATTTATTTCGGCTACATATAATGATCAGTAGCTGTACTCCCTCGGATTTGATTTAGGCCTATATAATTTGCACACATTAATGGAATGTTTATTATATTCACGGATAAAATAGCCTAGACACAAAGAATAGAATTTCAGAGGCAGTAAACATTACCATTATGCACATTGAGAAGTTAAGACAAATATCAATTATTACATTTTGAGATAACAAACTCGGAAAATCAATGAAAGGGTTCCTCCTACCTCTACTCGCTAAAAAAAGATTTAGGAAAAACAAATTGTTATATGTATTCAGCCTAATGCCATTAATCAGAAAGGAAATCGACAAGGTTTTTGAAAAGAAAAAAAACAAGCCCGGCCCTATAGGTCAAATCCCTATTTAAAATGAAGGGATGAAAATGAATTTAAAATGAAGGCATGAAAATGAATTTAAAATGAAGTGATCCTTTCTAGAAGATACATGTATATGTCAAATTTAGGTGTAGATGCTATTTTCCACTGATGTCGGGTTATAAAGCATCACCATTTTCTGAAATAGTCTTGTATATGAATAAATGTTTCTTAAATCTTTTCTATGCTTATGCATATAAAATTACAGTAAAACACGGTTATAGCGAAGTCCTAGGGACCAGTGAATTTAATTCTCTATACATGTATCCGTGATTCGTTATATCAGTTTAACGAATTCGTTTAATCATATAATAGCGAATTCGCAATATGCATGTTTTCCCTCAAGTATTACTCCAAACATGTAAGTGAAGCAAATATTACAAAACATACCTTAGATAACTAAGGTTTTGTTATGACTTTAATTTTATATACAAAAGCTAAAAGAAAATAAAGTCAGTTCAACCTATAAAATTTTGAGATCCTTGAAAGTTCGTTATAAAAGATGTAAATTTCATTATATTTAACCTCAATGGGATTCAAAATCAGATCGCTATATCCGTAAATTCGTTATATCAGAGTTCGTTATAACCGTAAAATTTTACTAAGAATTGTTAAGAATTTTGCCGGGGACCTAGAGCAAATTCGCTATATCCGTGAATTCGCTTTATCCGTGTTCGTATTAAACGTGTTTTACTGTAATCATATATATCAGTAAAATATAATGTATTAGTTGTGAAGCGCTTGGAAATTGCTGCAAAAATAAGCATTTTTGCCGTTTTTTGTATATAAATATATGTCCCCCCTATGAAACATAAAAAGCTTTGGTATGATTTTTTTGTGAAATGAAAGTCCATATTACCCGTAAAAAGGAACTATTTTTGTGTCATGGGGGGGATGTTTAAAAATATTTTCCGTTTTACGTTGATTCTATAGGGAAAAACACGTGTTTTACCAAAAATTTAAAGTTATCTCTCGTTGTTTTTCCAAATAAGTAATGTTTTATGAAAATCCATATAAATATCAATATAAATATAACATGTAACTTAAAAAAGGACTTGGAGGTAGGCGGGAGAACAATAATATCGTTCGCAGTTCTTTCATACATAGGACTCACGGCCGTATTGAGTGGTCAGGAGGAGATGGTTTATTCAACTGGGCACCTATGGAGTTTCCAGGGGGTCCATGCTTATGCCCTATTCACTGATTTCTATTGTTTAAAGTTTTGATAAGATCGATCAATGTTCTTTATCTTTTCCCCTTTATCAATTCTTTTTTTTTTAGAATTTATTGAGCACCTGTCAGAAATCAATTTTTGACCTAGAAAGTTAGTTTTTGTGAAATTGAGTCAATGCAATATAAATTTTGTATGTTCTAAGTTATCGAAATTAAATTTAAATTCTACCGTTCCCTGGAAAGTTTTCTGTACGTTAGAAGGAATGGACTGTCGTAGATTCCTACTGGATTTTATAGAGATAATTACATTGTATTTTAATAATACTATTCAGGTAATTTCAATATTCAAACATTTGAGTTACATGGTGTAAAAGTACATAAAACTGTCTCTTTCATTGCGTTACATATAGTCAGGGTTTGTGAATTTAAAACAGAGCATTGTGATTGATTGATTGATTGATTGATTGATTGATTGTACAGCATGTTGATTAACTCCCTATCGAGAACCGACCGACGACACGAACATACATTGTTTAATTGAATATTGCAGACAGAGACATTAGCAGGGATTTGGAGAATCTTTTGCTATCTTAATTTGTGTCAGGGTGGCTTATGTACTCTACCTATCTTAGATAGGATTTTCTTAATAACACAGTTTGTTAAGAGAAACAAAATCGGGAAATAAAATTGGCCTAATATAATTAGTTGTACGTGTACATGTATTGTATAATTTTTTCATTATGGAAAACATCAATTTAAATGCACCACTTGGGCTATTTTATCAAATAGATTACTGAGTATTTATAGTATTTTACCATTCATTTTAATTTTAAAAGTAGTTATAATAAATAAATTTGTATAAAAAAAATTATAAATACATTTTCTTCAACAACAATTGATCTCAAAAGAGTATAAAATCTTTGTGTTGTTAATTTAAGGGGATATTTGTCTTTGTCTGTTCTAAGTTTGTTCAGAAAGTAAACCATTCATACAAATTGTATTGTACTAAATTTTCCAGGATTCAGAAACTTCTTACACGTGTATTTAAATTGACCATATTTAGACACATCCTCAGTATTTAAACGAGGTAAAAAAAATTTCCAGAGAAAATTACGAGTAAAAATAAGAAGTCTTATGACAATCTATTCTATATCTGTCTCGTTAAATCCTGTATGTTATATCCTGTTTATGATTTATAAACAAATAATAAACTTTTTTCTGTTAGCGTGTAGTAAAACTTGGCATGCATCTTATATCCTTGTAGTGAATTCTTGACAACTCCGCCTTCTTGAAATTAATTTTTCTATTTACTTTCCATAGTCTAAATGATTTGCATAATTAATGCAATAAAAATATTTAACAAGCGATTCGATTGGACGAAAAAATCTATGTATAATCACTGTTGCTTATGGTGGGATTCTTCTCATATCTCTTAAGAATTAATGAAATTTGCATAGATTCAAGAAAACAATATCAATTTAAGTGACGGTTTCAGTTAGTTTGACAGATTTATATATTACAGGTAAGGTCTTGTCTTTTCCACGGACATGTACTTTTGATGTTAAGGAATTTGTCTCTAGAAAAACACAATCAATTTCATAGTGAACAATTATCTGTATATCGTTGAACTTTCACAATCTTTGTATCCATGCATTTTTTTTCTAATTTTAAACGTCAAGTGACAAGCAGCTGGCTCCGGGGCCCATAAACTGAGACGAGCTCACTTTTGGTTTCAGTCTCACCTTTTCAAAATGGACTAATAGAGGAAAAGTGAGACTTAGATCAAAAGTGAGTTCATCAACGTTTTTTGGCCCCAGAACCTGATGTAAGTGAAGTCGCTTTGTCCAAACTCGACAGAGACCCCATATATACATACCCTTACTCTAACCCTAACCCCATCTGAAAAAGTAGAATTCCAATTAAATAAAAATTCATGCTAAATACTTGTGTTAGTATTAGTTGTAAATGATTGTTTCATAAAATCTTTCCCGGAATTTGGACGCAAATATGGAGTCAAAAGGTATCTTGTGCCCGCATAACCACTGTCTCCAAGTAAAATTCTATCCATATCAATACCTCTGTGATGAATTTCCAAAAATGTTCGGACATCAGATTCAAGAAAAAAAGAAGGAAATTGATTTGAACCGGGTCATTCAGCGACTATATTTACGAGTCGTCCTATAAGTGACCAATATATAATAACTAATAGTATCTTATGAATGAAATAAATGCACAAATAATTATGATGTTACTATAATATTCAAGTGCAAAGAGCAAGTTTGCCTTGATGATCACAGATTCCCTGTACATTGAGAGAAAGATACCCTTTTCTATTTACATATACATTCTCAGTTATCCCTACATGAGCTTCATCCAATGCCCCAATGACTCCGGGAAAATATGCTATGCCATAGGAACCCCTTTTAATATTGTTCATTCATCAGCAGAAGTGGGATGCATGATATCATCCTTTGCAATGTCTCAAGAGCCTGAGATACATTTCGAACACTCCTACTTACTTTGGAGACGTGGAAACCCACAGTGTCGCTATAGTTTTCATTTTGTCAACCGTTGCATAATATCGCAAAGCCATTTATACACGACTTATTGTTGTACGTGAGTATGATCTCATGGTTGAGCGACATAACTTGGATTTAAATAAATTTGCTAAATATTGATTAGTTTCTTGAGAAAATCTGTATCTTTGTTGATACTCATAAGCATCAAATTCACAATGAAAATTTCTTAACATTCTCGCTTACCTTTGTTGTCTGCAGAAATTCACAGCAAACAACAACCTAGGAGCTATAATTATCCACTGGTTAAGAGACTTGAGTATGTTTGCTTAGTTTGGCCAAAATTTAATCACTGGATTGCAATAAACCTAACCAGTGGGTAAATTAAGCAACAGAATTTAACAATGGTTAGAAGTTAACCGCTTGATAGGAGATATAACCAGCGGTTAGAGCTAACTAAAATTTCGAGCAAGCAAGTCCTGATTTTCTGAACATATTGAAATACAGTGTACATGTAATGTCATAACCATCAACATCAGCTTGTACCCATCTCTTATCCACATCTCCTCTCATACCACTGAAGGAAATTTAATGAAACTTTCACAGAATCTTTATTACATATGGTTATTGTGCATTGTGCTTATTTTTTGATTTGACACATATTTTGAATTTTCCAGAGCAAAACATGGACACTGACATTTTATTCATATGGATGGCGGGAGGTATCATTAAGTGGGCTCATTGCTCACAGTACCTCTAGTTTTTCTGATAGATTAACGAATCCAGAGACTTTTATTTAAACTTTATTGAAAGTAAGCATATCTTTTTCACAAAATACGTGTACAAGTATTCAAATAAAAAGTTAATTGTAAGGCATTGTCTTTTGATTTTGAGAAAAAAGTCTTTCCACTTTCAGTTTTATTCGAGTTATCCCGTCCTTCCAAATTTTCGAACTGGAAATCTTGGGATCAATCTTCTTCCAGGTATTCTGGGAATTAGGCGTCGCATTCCTCGTGAAATTTTTCTGAATTTTCCTCCGATACGCAGAGTCTCTGTCTCTTCAACATGTTGAACTAAAAGCATCACCACCAAAATCAGCACTAGTGCACCTTTATTCTGAAACGAAATAAATATATAACGAAGAGGGTACAGTTTTAGCTTTATTGTGCCCTAAACATTTAATGTTCTTAAAAAGTTATGAAATTGGCTTTAACAATAGTTGAGAAGATGAATATGATAAAGCATTAAAGAATATGGCATAAAGGAGGGTCTTTAATGACGTCATTAATTTGGTACATTTCTAAGTTAAATGCAAAATGGCCCCAAAATGACTCATTTCTTGGCTAATTTTTCTTTAGAAAATTGTGTCTGCCACCGTCGCCCGCTTTAATTTTTGGATATATTATGTAAAATGCTACGAAAAATCATATATCTCAAAATCTTTCTGGGCGACGGTGGGAGAGTATGTTTTCTGAAAGAAAATTCCACTGAAAATTTATGTCTTCTGCAACTTCTAAAGAAAATACGGGAAAATGCACAAGTTAATGACGTCACAAATAGCATTTAGGAGGTCATATGAGAAAAACAGTGTGTGTATTCTTACTGCAGGGAATTCCTTTGATTCAGAAAGAATGACTTTTTATTTTTTTATATCACTTTCATATTTTAACAAAATATAGGGCTTAATTTTATTGAAACTGTACCTTCTTACATTGTTTGGAAATTGTATTAAAGAATTCGAAAATTTAAAGTTGAATTTGTTCGTATATTAATAATGGAAACTTAATTCAACTATCATGCTTTTCGATGAGGATTGGCAACGTTTTTTCAGAATGTTTCAAACAGTGAAAACAGCACTTGCTTAAATACTCTTGCTAACGTCATTGCTTATATGAATACCATGCATGTTTTAACTTCTATTGCTCATGATCTATAGTCCTGATCATTACAAATTTATCTTCTACATATAAGTCCTGTTAGGGAATTTTCCAAACATCGTTGCTTATAGTTTAAAAAAGCATGCAATTAATTTAAGACCCAATTTATGTAATTTTCTATCATTTGATTTTATTTCCGCGAACATTTTTATAGAGAGAAAACAACTAGGAAATTATCCCACTACTATATTTTTTTGTTTTACAAGGTAAGAAAAGACAATACATACATTAGTTATGATTTTCAAGTGATTCAACATAGTAAAAAACACCAATTTTAAATAATACATCCGTTTTACTACAAATCTCTCAACTCCATTCATTTCAGACAAACAGTCAATTTTTTTTTTAAAATGAGTTTCAATATCCTAGCAGAACTTTCCTCAATGAAGATAATTATTAATTGCTAATTAATTATTACTAAAAAAAACTTGTTTCAGATGCTTTTTTTTAAAATAAAATCACTTTCTAAAAATTAAAACTAAGTATATATTGATCCTTTTCTGACTATCCGTCCGTCTGTCACACCTCTACTATCACCTGTCTTTTACTCTAAGCAGTAACCAATAAATCTTTTAGAATATTATAGATATGCAATAAGGTTTTTTGAATTTTGACTTCAAGCCCTTGGGCCATATTATATCATATAGTATTATATCATATTAATTATATTAAATTATATTTTTCTTCAAAACCCGAATTCCAGATTTTATTTTTCTTTTTATGCCGTAGCCATCTCGTATTTTAGAAGATGGTTGGTGCTGTCCTTTAGATGTGCAGTAAGGTTTCATGATTTAAAAATGGCCATTAATACCAGAACTTACCAACGTTAAGGTATATTGTCTCTATAAGGTCCATCCTGTCAAACTTTTTCCTTCCTCAATCTACTCTTACATTTTAAGCAGTACCCCCCAAAAAACTTATTGTCTACTATTGGCAGATTATTCATTTCAAAATATTCGTTTTGGGGGAAGGCAAGGGGGTATGAATGAGAAAGTCCTGTGGATGTGTAAATATTTTATTAATGTTGATTTTTTTCTTTACTCTGTAAAATTGTAATTTTGACAAAAAGGGCAAATAGAAAAAGTTTTTTTTATTCATTAAATCTCCTAACTCACTCTGAATGATTTCATTCCTTTTCAAATGTTGCTCCGCTAAAATCAAAATTCTTAATGTTTATTTGACAGAGTATACGAGGATAGATCAAAAAGTAAACGATATATCTTAGGTATTTGATAGTTATATTATTGTTGAAATATTCAAGTATTTTTCAAAGTGTAAATTGTAGGTCTTTGATAGCACATTGCTTAATTAAAAACAAATCCCTTTTCAAACTTGCTAATATATCACTGGGCAATATAACAAGTATCATATTTAACCATCTGCCTTCCTTCACTAAAACGATTTATCCAATCATTGATTGAATTTGTAGGAAGTCATCTGTCTTAATAAACTATGAACAAATTCTTATATGCTACTTCAAAGGCATTTTTAAGATATACCATGAATATTTTAGTCGTTTGTTAAACGAGTTCCACTGGGGCAACCATTTTTCGTCACAAGTACCTGCATAATGACGTCATTATGAGCAAAACTTCATTCAGCATATGCTATTTTATAGAACTTGTGTTTGGCTATGTGTTCACCGAATTTGTTTCTAATCTGAATTGTCGTTTTGTAGATATAGAGATAGTTCGCGACCTTTTTGATCACCCCTCGTACTAGTAGGTACTAAATCAAGGTCATTCATATCGATTTTATGTGTTTAATTTCTTTGTGTTTCATTGGTGATAATTAAAATTTTGATATACAATTTAAGTTATCTGTGGCAAACTTACAAACTCTTAATTCTTAACTTTGATGGTGCTCATTTTTCCTTGCCTGGAATTAAAGAGTTTAAGATTTTTTTCTTTGATATCAATAAGTACATTATTTAACAACTGTTCGATAATAATACTAAATAAATTACTTCAAGCCATGCTACAACACATTTCCTCTTTTAAAAGTGTTCATACTATTTGAAATATTTTGCAACTGTAATTCTCTTCTACATTTAAAGATTGTTATGTCCCTCCATATTAAGAAAAGGTCTGGAAAACAAAATTTTGTGCTAAAAATAGACCACGTGCTGCTATCCATGAACTACTTTCATGGTTCTTTACACACTTTTTGAAGACAACAATACCTTGTTTTGAACTTGAAATTATCATTTAAAAGTGCAAAATTTAGACATTTTCTCAACAAATGGTTGTAGAGAGAACATTGATGCACAGTTTGCATATTTTTTTGGATTTTTTAAGGCTCTGCTGAATTCTGTAGCTGCGCAGTTCTAAGGAGCATATCAAAAGCATTTTTCTGCAAATGTATAGATTATATATGCACAACATGCATTCAGTTATGAATATTTATTGTATCTTTATCATAAGGACTTAAAATTTGATCAAAATATGATGTATTTTAGCCATTTGAAGAAATGTTTACATTTTGTTCTCACAGCACTAAAGGTGGCCGTACATCCCCCTTAAGATTGCACATCTGCCCAGTGGATCTACATTGTAGTCGTTTTATAAACAAGCAAATATTTCAGAACAGTTATGTAAAATTTCTTGTACAGATTGAATTGAGATCTATTTTTCATAGATTTTAATACGAAATCATCTTTTTGTTTTTTTACTTTTTAATTTACAATAAAAAAAAAATAAAAAATAAAAAAAATAAATAAATAAAAAATTGTAAACTTGATATCCCCAAATTTAGGATATATGTTCAAAAGACTATTCAGTAAAATTTATGTTGTTAACAATGATAAAATATGTGTTTTTGTTAACTTCAGATATAATACTGAATAATGTTTAAGAAAAATGGCAGGTAAACAGGTAAGTTTCTGAGAATAGCTCAAAATGAAAGTAATTTTGGATATTTTTTTTCTGAATGCCACGGGCAGATTCAACACAAGTTTTAAATGTTTTTCAAGGAAAATTTTGAAAATTTTATTAGCAAATGATACAAATCATAGAAGAGGGTATACAACACGGTCTCCAGAGGACGGATCAGATGCCTAGGAAGAGTAAGGATCCCGTGTTGACTGGTTTCAAGAGGCTGAGCCATTGCTATTGATCGCGATCGGGTGTAGGGAACATTTCGCAGTCAAACTCACTTTTTAAAAAACAAATGATTGTCCGAAACAAGTCAACCAAAATACGACCAATAATAGCTTATATTTGCTAAGGTCACAAGATAGAATTGCAAAAAAAAAATTAAACGAAGTTCTTGAAATCCCTTTAACATCAACATGTCTGTCGGTAGCCTGTATCGGTTTAATAATTGATCATACTCGGAGCATGTTCTTAAATACATGTATGGAAGACTCTGATATGTCTTTTTTTTTCAAGTTAACAAGGATGTGTCGAATTGAAATATGAATGAAAGTATAATTATTCTTCATTGATAATACATTGTCAATATATCTGAATGTAGACACAGAGGCCATAGCGAGTGCTTTCTCCTATTCCCATGTAGAATAACATGTAGAATTCAGAATTTTGAATAAATTCTACTTCATAGGAATATAAAAGCAAGCCAGTAAATAAAGGAACACAAATAATGCCCATTGGAATTGAATTCCAACAGTTTGTTTGAATTTAAAGCTGGTCTCCAAAGAATAGATTAATGTTGTCAATGAGAAACTATAGGATCCTTTTATTTTCAACATCAGTGTACGAGCTTGTATTTTTTTGTTGTATTTTTATCTTATAAGGTACATGTATAAGCTAATATTTATAAGGTCAATAGTAATCACGAAATAATCAAGTTTGCTCGCAAGATCAAAAGTCTGACGCATTTATATTGCTTAATTTAATTTTTAATTTTTAGATTTACATTTTTTTTTATGTTTATGAAGTGTTGATGCTGTTTTTGTTTGTTTTTGACAACTAAATTTTTAAAGTATGTTACATTTTTAATGATGATTAGTTACGGGAGTATTTCATTAATGCCCGTATCTCTCTTCATACTTTATATATTTTCTATTTTTATTTTTCATACAAACGTTTAGAAACGTTATTTAAATTCATGAAACTTGAGACAATTTTAACAAAGTAAATTATCATATCATGTCTAGAAAACACTTTACAAATAACTGGCATATAAGGACAAATCCCACTCCTTGCATCATCATATGATGATTGTCTATTTTTTTTGTATAATCACATAGAATACAAAACAGTTTAATGCGTGCATTTTGATTACTACTGAAGAGCGTATTTAAGGAAGAGTCGTATAAGTAGCATGTGAGTATTTAAGGAAGAGCCGTATCAGTTAGAAGAATAACAACCGTAGAAGAGAGAGAGAGAGAGAGAGAGAGAGAGAGGGGGAAAAAAGGAATGGTAAGGTGGAATTTTCTTCATTAATATTATCATAATATTAAATTCGTGTTGATTTTATTGAATTCTTTTTAATCTTAAATGTTTTGTTTTCAAATTTGAAATTTCATTTTGTTTTGATTCCAAGAAAAAACCACTCCGATATGGTATTATATCGGAGTAATATTAATTAAAAGTGCCCAAAATGCGAGGGTTTATATTATAATACGTTTTCTTTATTTTTGGCAAACGTTTCTTTCTGTCGTTTTAGAATAAACGAGTGCTTGCCTTGTTACTAGCGCTAGTAGTTCTGATAGACCATGTGCAGGAGTCGGAGGCAGGGTGGTTTCGCAGAGCAGTGGAAAAAGTGAAAAGTGTCGGAAAGAGCGCTGTTAAGACTGTTAAAAATGTCGGAAAAATCGTCAAAGACGGTGCAAAAATTGTAAAAGATGGTGTGAAAAAAACAGCCGGGAAAGTGAAAGAAAAAATCGGATGAAGATCAGGGAAGACAACCGTAGCAAAAACCTCAGCAGAACCGGAGCAGCAGAAAGATATTTTATTTGAAGAAAAAATGTGAAAAAATTATCAGTATTAAATTTCTAAACGCTTTTATCTGAATGTGATCTGTTTGACTTCTGCATTTAAAGGTGTTTCAAGTATATTGTTGTGAGGTGTGTTATATTTGTATTGTTTTCATCATGTCTATTATTAGTAACATTGTTTCTTGAACATTCCAGAGTGGTCAATATGTTCGGTCATTGTTTCTAGAACATTCCTGAACTTTGTGTATGTCCAGAACTTTCCAGTAATATCATGTACTTACAACTTCTAGAATATTCTAGATTTATAATACTGTATAAATACCCTGTCAATTCGATGCATAGAGACTTTTGTCGTATGAGCACCATTGAGTTACAACTGGGACATATTTTCACTGGGACATTGTGTGCAGCAACGGACACTCTGATGTATGTATTTTTAGATTCTTGCTAAGTTTGTACTTTATGTTTCATATACTTATTATATATTACTGTAAATAAATTATTGTTAAGTTTAAATTGTGTTATTGATCTTTGCTGGCATTTAGGGTTATTCTGACCCATAACAGAATTGGGGGCTCGTCCGGGATAAAGAATTTCTTGCACTTTTGCAGTTTATTGTCAAAATTTTGTTTATTGAACCGTTAAATTTGACTATAAGCCAGCAAAAATCAACATGGTATTTTCGGTCACAGACTTTCTTAGTTCACCAAGTGTACAGGTTTTTGATACGTTAAAAAAGGATGACTTGATCGCGTTAGGTTTGCATCTTGGGTTAGAGGTTAAATCTTCACAGAGAAAGCAAGACATTAGAATAAAGGTTGCAAACAAACTAGTTGAAGAAAACATCTTTGGAAAATATGATCTTCCAGATTATACACTTAAATCAGAATCTTATAATATGTCAGAATTTCAGTATCAAGTAGAGTTGGAAAAAATGAGATTTGAAGAACGAGAGCGTGAACGGAAATTTGAATTAGACAAATTAGATAGAGAAAGAGAAGAGCGAGAAAGAGAGCGTGAAATGAACTTTGAATTAGAGAAATTAAGATTACAGCAGAAACCAGAACCCTCATTAGTCAAGAATGAATTTGATGCAGCAAAAAATATTAGGTTAGTTCCGAAATTTCAAGAAAAATCTGTAGACAAGTATTTTCCCCAATTCGAGAAAGTCGCAGAAAATCTTAAATGGCCACAACACGTTTGGTCAACAATGTTACAAAGTGTACTGGTTGGCAAAGCAGCTGAGGTATACTCTGCACTAGGGGTAGCTGAAAGTTCAGACTATGAGAAGGTCAAAGCAGCAATATTAAAAGCATATGAATTAGTACCTGAAGCATATAGACAAAAGTTCAGAAAGTATAGAAAGTTTGATAATCAAACATTTGTTGAATTTTCACGAGAGAAAGAAGATTTATTTGATCACTGGTTTAGATCTAAGAAACTTGATAAAACTTTTGCTAATTTGCGCCAAGTCATCCTGGTAGAAGAGTTTAAGGAATGTGTTACTCAAGATTTGAAAACACATCTAGAAGATAAGAATGTGAAAACTCTTGAAGAGGCAGCAGTCATATCTGATACTTATGCTCTGTCTCATAAAAAGAATTTTGTATCAAGATCTCAGACTAGCAGTAATTCTACAAATTCAGACACATATAAAAAGAGTGGTTCAGGGTCTCAGTCTTTCACAAGTTCCCAGTCTCCATCCCAAGGTGGTTCTAAGTCCGGTCCAGGACGTTTTGAAGGATCATCTGGAATAGGGTCGCTTCCTACTTGTAGTTATTGTAAGAAAAAGGGTCATCTGATCAGTGAATGCTTTAAACTTAAGAGAAAAAATGATTTTGATAAAACTCAACCACATGCTTGTGCGGCAGTTAGAGGTGATAGAGAAGCCTTAGTTTCGATTTGTTCTGACACTCCTGATGTCCAGGGTTCACAGTCCAGTTCTATTGATTCTATGGAGGATTATAAGCCCTTTATGTCTCAGGGATTTGTTTCACTCGGTGACTCTAGCGAAATAAAACCTGTCCAGATTTTGAGAGATACTGGTGCTGCACAGACGTTATTGTTAGAGGGCGTGCTTCCTTTGTCTGAGCAGACTTCTACTGGTGGGTCAGTTTTATTACAGGGTGTGGAGCTAGGCGTCATTGATGTTCCCCTGCATAGAATTAGTTTGAAGTCAGATTTAGTTACTGGACCTGTTATCGTAGGTGTTCGACCTACTCTTCCCGTTCCAGGCATTTCTTTGTTGCTAGGCAACGATTTAGCTGGTGGAAAAGTTGTACCAGATCCTATAGTTTGTGAGAAAATCACTCCAGATGTCATGTGCGATGATGAAGATGATGACATTTATCCAGCCTGTGCTGTTACTAGAGCGATGGCCAGAAGACGAGAAATGGAGGCAGACCATACTCAAGCCTTTGACGAGACGAATTCCTCTGTTGATATTGATTTGAATGACACTTTCTTATCTGACCTTGATGGCACTCAAACAAGCATGGAACCACACAATATCAAGAAGCAAGAGAAGAAAGAACTTTTACCAAAATTTGGTGGTGAGGATGATGAGTTGCATCCACTAGTTAGCCAAGGCAAGGACATCCTCAGCCGAGAACGTTTACTCTCTGAACAACATAAAGACCCAGATATCATTCAACTTAGTAAGAGGGCACTTCCACCAGAAGAGGCTACTAAAGTTGGAGAATGCTTCTATATGAAAGATGGCATCCTTATGCGAAAATGGCGACCACCTGACGCTTCCCCAGATGAAGTGTGGCGTGTTGTTCACCAGATAGTGGTCCCAGCTGCTTATCGTCGAGATGTCATGAGTTTAGCTCACGATACACCTATGGCTGGTCATTTAGGTATCAATAAGACTTATAATAGGATTTTGAGTCATTTTTATTGGCCTAAGCTAAGGAAGGATGTTTCTGAGTTTTGTAAGTCGTGTCATGTCTGTCAGATGGTAGGTAAACCGAACCAGAAGATACCATCCGCCCCTCTCCAACCAATTCCAGCTTTTGAAGAACCGTTTAGTCGAGTGTTGGTGGATTGTGTAGGACCTTTGCCTAGGACCAGATCTGGGAACCAGTATTTACTTACCATTATGTGTACATCCACTCGATTCCCTGAAGCCATACCTCTTAGGAATATAAAGGCAAAGAGCATAGTTAAGGCCCTAACCAAGTTTTTCAGTTTTGTAGGAGCACCCAAGGCAATTCAGTCGGATCAAGGCTCAAATTTTATGTCGGGGTTGTTCCAGCAAGTCATGCATGAGTTGGGTATAAGGCAATATAGATCAACTGCTTATCATCCTGAGTCCCAGGGAGCGCTAGAACGTTTTCATCAAACCCTAAAAACAATGCTGAAGACCTATTGTTACCAGTATGAAAAAGACTGGGATGAAGGGGTTCATCTTGTACTATTTGCTGCACGAGAAGCAGTCCAGGAGTCTCTTGGGTTCAGTCCTTTTGAATTGGTGTTCGGTCATACAGTTAGAGGTCCTTTGAAATTGTTGAAGGAAAAGTGGCTGACTGAGACTACTGATCTTAATCTTTTAGATTATGTGTCTGATTTCAAAGAAAAACTTTACAATGCTTGTAAATTAGCACAAGACAATTTGAAGAATTCTCAGATGAAAATGAAAATGTGGTATGACAAAGATGCCAGAAATAGGGTGTTTAAGCCAGGTGATAAGGTTCTTGTATTTTTACCTATTCCTGGTCATCCTTTACAGGCCAGATTTTATGGCCCTTATGAAATTGAAAGCAAGATCAGTGATGTAAACTATGTAGTTAAGACACCAGGTCGACGTAAAGAGAAACGGGTTTGTCACATTAACATGTTAAAAGAGTATTTTGAAAGGTGTGACCGAAATTCTGTAAAACCAGTTTCCACTTTAGCCAATGCTAAGACTGTTCAAAATTGTATTGAAAGTGATACGAGTGTAGAGATGAATGAGAAAGATTGTAATCAGAGTGTTCGTTTGAAAAACTCAGAAGTTTTGGCTAATTTGGATGCCAAACTTGGACATTTGAACATTCACCAAAAAGAACAAGTTAAAAACTTGATGAATGAGTATCATCAAATCTTTTCGGATGTTCCAAAGAAAACTAATGCAGCTTGTCATGATGTCATAGTGAGTGACGTTCTGCCTATCAAACAACATCCGTACCGTCTGAATCCAATAAAATTGCAGTACCTAAGAAGGGAAGTGCAGTACATGTTGGACAATGACATTGTTGAACCTAGTAAAAGTGATTGGAGCTCACCATGTATTCTTGTACCAAAACAGGACGGTTCGTACCGATTATGTACAGACTATAGAAAGGTGAATTCTGTTACCAAAACTGATTCATTTCCAATACCTAGAATCGATGACTGTATTGACCGCATTGGAAACGCCAAATTTGTCAGTAAATTTGACCTGTTGAAAGGCTACTGGCAAGTACCGTTAACAGAAAGAGCAAAAGAAATATCTGCTTTTGCTACACCAGATGGACTTTACCAGTATAAAGTAATGCCTTTTGGCATGAAAAACGCACCGGCTACATTCCAAAGGATGATTCACTCCCTCCTTCAAGACCTCGAGGGATGCGAGGCCTACATTGATGATGTCGTCATATACAGCGACACATGGGACGAACATCTCCGAATCATGCGTGCTTTATTTGACATTTTAGCTAAAGCAAACTTAACTGTGAACCTTGAGAAGAGCGAATTTTGTCATGCTTATGTAGAGTATTTAGGTCATAGAGTAGGTCAAGGTTATGTTACACCCATTATGGCTAAAGTGGAAGCTATTGCAAAGTTCCCGATTCCTACAAACAAGAAAGAGTTAATGAGGTTTTTGGGCATGGCTGGGTTTTACAGAAAATTTTGTCCAAATTTTTCCTCAGTAGTTAGTCCACTTACAAATCTTTTACAAAAGAGGGTTAACTTTGAATGGACAAAGGACTGTGAAAAATCGTTTCATAAAATCAAATCTGTCCTTATGAGCAATCCCGTTCTGTCAACTCCAGATTTTTCTAAGCAATTTAAGCTTACTGTTGATGCTAGTGATGTTGGAATCGGGGCAGCTTTGTTTCAAGAACATAGTGATAATGTAGATAGAGTTGTTTCTTATTTTTCAAAGAAACTTACAAAATGTCAGCAAAACTATTCCACCATTGAAAAGGAATGCCTTGCTTTGTTGTTAGCCTTACAGCATTTTGATGTTTATTTGAATGTTACTTTGCATCCAATTCTTGTATATACGGATCACAACCCCCTGACATTTTTGCATAAATTGTCAAACAAGAATCAAAGACTGACTAGATGGAGTTTGTTGTTACAAGAATACAACATAACAATTAAGCATATCAAAGGCAAAGACAATGTTATTGCAGATGCCTTGTCCAGAGTATCATGAACAAATTAGATTTTTGTATTAATGTACATATGTTTTTCATTGACATTCAAACTTTTTAAGGGGGGAGGTGTTGTGAGGTGTGTTATATTTGTATTGTTTCATCATGTCTATTATTAGTAACATTAAGTTTCTTGAACATTCCAGAGTGGTCAATATGTTCGGTCATTGTTTCTAGAACATTCCTGAACTTTGTGTATGTCCAGAACTTTCCAGTAATATCATGTACTTACAACTTCTAGAATATTCTAGATTTATAATACTGTATAAATACCCTGTCAATTCGATGCATAGAGACTTTTGTCGTATGAGCACCATTGAGTTACAACTGGGACATATTTTCACTGGGACATTGTGTGCAGCAACGGACACTCTGATGTATGTATTTTTAGATTCTTGCTAAGTTTGTACTTTATGTTTCATATACTTATTATATATTACTGTAAATAAATTATTGTTAAGTTTAAATTGTGTTATTGATCTTTGCTGGCATTTAGGGTTATTCTGACCCATAACAATATCATCGTGATTTTAGTCAACTTCGGCTAAACAATAAAGATATATGTATACGATACTGTAGTATTTACCGTAATTAAAACTCATGTATACTTCCACTGAATAAGTTCTTCATCTTCTGGTAATAAAACGTCTACGGTAAAGCTGACTTACAAAGTTACTCCTAAAGATATGCTAACATACATTTTGAGACACCGTGCAGCTATAAAGGTCTGTTTCCGTGATTCTTAATTGAGTAAATCGTTTCAGATATAATTCAAGCCCCTCTATAGGGCTTGAGTAACATACCCTTGCTATCTGAACTTCTTTTACATTTGTTTTCCAGTAGCCGTGTAATCTCTTGGTTTATGACTTGGACGGTCTTTTAGATGTACATACCTATACAATTTTCCTCCTCGAACTCACGGAAGCATTACATGTATGAGATATAGGAAAATAACAAATGGTATTCTAGTTCGAAAACCTTTCCGAACAATACAAATCAGGAGCAGAGCAAACACAAATTCTAAAAAAAAAAAGATCATAAGAGGGATCAGGTGCCATGAAGAGCAAGCATCCCCCGCGGTGTTCTCCTTGCATTGATCGGGAAATGACAGGAAAATCCGTCGACAATCCGGTGAGTATATAATTATTTGGTTTAACAGTATGAAAAAGGTCTATCAGCATTTGACTTAATGATAGAGTATGCATGTATTTTCTGACAAAGTCAACTCATTGCTTCGAACGTAGCGCTTACGAAATGGAAGACTTGAAATACCGTGTTAATACTATTTAAATCCTTGTTTCATCAATTTGTTGATTAATAGCTTGTCTCGTTTTAAAATTTGATCGTTCGTAGAGCATGCTCCTGCGAATCAAATAAACTGGGAGACATAGATTCTATATGCAGATGATAAGGCTATATTGCTACATACATGTATGTCAGGAAAGGTGACGAAAGAAATTAGACTTTTTAGTTGAAGTCAACACGTTAGAGTTTTGCATTCACTGGAATATATCAAATCGACATATGAATGGATGTAACTATAGTTAATGAATATTTACATTTCTATTTTTTTCTGTGATAACTTTTTGAAGTTCTCACGTGTAGTTGAGTTGATTTCTTGATATTACACTTGAATGTAAGTTTTGCCCGTTATGCAATGAAATTAGCCCACATTTTTAACTATCGTTGATGCCCTTGCATATAGTCAGTGCCTACCAAACTAGACAGTAATTCTTAAATAATGCGTCGTCGATAAACGAGAGCTGTTCAATAAATATTGTCATGAGGTCGATGCCACACAACATATAGGCCTTTCAACTAATTTTTCAAGTTGCACATATGGTAAAAAACATTGTATAGATAGATTTATAGGTACATGAAATTATCAAAAAATATAATAACTTATGCATACTTTTAATTACATCATTAAAAAGATTAATCATTTATAATTGACTTTTCCGATGTTGTGTTTAAGAACAGGTAACTCAGGTGTGAATTTTATATGACCAACTTAGTGCCGATTTATGAGTTATCGTTTATAGAAATGACATATAGGCTGCTTCAGCATTGGTTTTGTTATATACACAAAAGGGTTCCTTACATTGTTTTGTACACAAAAAGTTTTGACCAAGAGAAAGAGAATGCCTTCACTCTACCTGAAATAACAGGGTCAAATGAATGGAGAATAGACTATATTCAATAGTTTTAACCTTCTTAGACGATTATTATGAAGAAGAAAATTTTATTTCATGTTTTTTGTGTTCGTGCTTTTTCGCTTCCTGTGTAAATATATATATTTTTACAAGTAAATGCAACAATTGATCATCTTATTTGTGTTACTAAGCACGAAGGGGAACGACCGAGTATAAAAATTAAGATAGGTTAAAACTGAGAAGGAGGGTAGATTTCACTTTTTATTTTGATTAAAAATTTTAATTATATGCAGTAAACCGGTGTCTGCAACTATACAGTAAATAAGTTTAACATTGGTGCTAAATTTTAAAACCACTGGATTCTACCGAGAGCAAAGAAATACTTGGGAAATGCTAAAAACTGCCTTGCGTGTCAACAGTTAGATACCCCGAGCCTGCTCTAAACAAGTTTTAGCAGTGAGTTATCGTTCATAACACCGAGCACTAGCGGCAGTTGAAAGGCCCACAATATAGGAATCATATGACATTAAGCTGAACTTCTCTCATTATTGAATCTTTATTGAACAGTTTATGTGACCACTTTTCATCACATATTTTTATTTTGGGAAGCTGGAAAACAAGGACTATTCGAGACACTGCATTAAAAATGAATGGTAAAGAATCGGTAAACTTATTAAACGCTTCATTAAGGCTGCTGTAAATCATGTTAGAATCCCAAAGAAATTTTTAACAGAAATGTGTGAAATTTACAGCAACCAACGTCTGATTTATACACACATGAGCAAGTTGATTTATTATATCATATATACCGTAAATCTGGTAATATTTGCTGTAGATAAATTTTTAGCAAATTTGCAAGTTCATTGCCTTCGCAAATATTTTTCTTAAAAATAAATTGCCAATAAGAAATGTTAACAAAGCAGCGGTCATTCGCAAAGTTTTGAAACGTAAATATTAATCAAGAGCATTTTGACCCAAATTCTCGAAATAAAATCGACGTACAAATTTCCAGATTTACGGTATATACAAATATAGTGTTCTTGTCAAGATAAATAAATTGTTGCTTACTTCTAGCGATCAGTCACGTTTAATTCTTATCTGCATGTATTTGAATAGTTTATAATTACTTGAAGAAAAGATGTGTTTGTGAAACACTGATGCCCCTTATTGGCAGCTTATAAATTATTGTGAGGGTTGGAGTTTCTCAAATGAAAGTCAAACTACAAAAGTCAAGGTCAAAAGGTCAAAATGGTAGGTATCCAAAGAAAGGTCTTGTGACAAGAAATACACCTGTGAAATATGAAAAATTTTTGCCTAAGGTTAGAGTATATATTTTAAAACTGGGTCAAACTCTAAGATCAAGGTCAAAATATTTTAACCCATTGAAAGGTATTGCCACAACGAATGCACATGTCAGGTATGAAAACCCTAGCACCATCTGTTCAAATATTACTGCCAAGGTTAAAGAGTTAAAAAATTTTGTAAAAGGGTCGAACTTCAAAGTCAAGAGGTCAAATATGGTGGCATCTAAAGAAAAGTCTTGTAAAAACGGATAAACCTGTGAAATATAAAAGCCAAAGCCACCTCCAAAATTATGGTAAAGGTTTGAGTTTTTGCGGACAAACAAACAAACAGATAAATAGACAAACAGACAGATCGAGGAACAGGACAAAAACTATAAACCCCCGAATCTTTAATTATGGGAGCGTAAAAATCTATAACTATGGTTTGTAAGATTTAAAGATTTATGTTAGATGAAAGATTTATTTTCCCTCAATGCCATAAGTTTTCTACAAGATGTTTTGACTGAGATATGGAATATACCAGTATGACTAGCCATTATGTCTTCGCTTTCACTCACATATTGTTAAGGTCTTCCGTTTCCAACGGAAGACCTTCTACTGATTCTGATGATTATAAAGATTATTCTTATTATTCTTTTTTCCCCCTTTTCCTAGACGCCAACTTTGAGGCCTCATATTTCACTCATTTCTGGATGGATTTTGCTCAAATTTTCAGAGTTGATAGACGTTACTAAACTCTATCAGAATGCTATCTAAAATTTCAAAAAGTCACTTCCGGTTTTGAGTTATTTTCCTTTAAACGAAAATTCATAGGCTTTCGTTTCCAGACAAAGGCTCAGAGACGGCTAAAGCTGGAGCAAAAATTCTACTGATTTTAGATAATACAAGGGTTGAAGTTGTGCATAGTGGTTTTTTTCTTTCGATTTCTCTATTACACATATTTTGCTTTTTATCTTCTAAACTAAAAATATTTTGTTAAAACATATAGAACAAAATTTGTGCAGAATTACAAGATCTTTTAAATGATATCTCGAAAAAAGGGCTGACCCCTAAATTAAGGGATCTAGAGGGGCCAAAAGTGTTTTCCAGATATCTCAAAAAGTATTGAGAATTTGTAATACATCCAAGAAGCAATGTTGTTCAAAATGTCAAACTCAATCTAATAAAGTTGTCAACATGCGTCCGGCGACGTCACTTAAGGTCAAACCGGAAGTAGTCAGAAAATGCATATTTTTGCTGTTCTTGACAAGTTTTTGGGTAACATATATCACAGGAAGCACAAAACTTAATTTTTCGTCCATCCACATCACTTCCGGTCAAACCGGAAGTAGCAAAAATAGCTTATTTTTAAGGTTTTTATGCAAAATTGAAATTATAAAGTGACTGGAGACGACTAAGCTCATTGTTTCTTTTTGCTGACGTCACTTCCGGTCAAAACAGGACGGAAGACCTTCTCGTTGCTTTGCAACGAGCTTTGCTCTAGTTGTTCCTCTTATTTTATGATGTACAAGATGTATACGAGATCAAACAAAAATTACCATATGAATTGCCAGTTTTGAAATGTGTTGCACGTAACAAAATCTACAGAGATAAGAGTATATTTTGATATGATTGACCTGTTTAATCTGTCGGAACATCGATATCTCATTGTTAACCAATAAATAAAGGACTGCTATGCCATATATAAAATTTACATAAACTGTTATGGAGTTGGATATGTATTATTTTCACCATTGGGACTATACTTTTTCTCGAGTGCAAATTAAGCAAGAGTGAAATTATCAAAAAAGCCATTTCTCAAGAATGAAATAAAGAATGTCTAGTCACAGAATAAGTGCCGTATCTTAATTCATATTTTCCATTGTAGAAAATTTATATAATACAACTGTAATTCACGAGCAATATAAAAAGGATCTTAGGGTCAATTTTATTTCCCACACCGTGATATAAAGAAAATCGCCCCTTAAGATAGGTAAAGTTTATAGACCACCCTGACACAAATTATAATAGCAAAAGATTCTCCAAATCGCTGCCAATATCTCTCTCTGCAATATTTTATTTCACAATATCTGTATTATGTCGTCTCACAGCCGCTCTCTTATAAATTCACAAACCATGACTATCTGTTATGAAATGATAGAGACATATATGAATCGCAAAAACAGATAGTCATGGTTTGTAAAATATGAATTAAAATACGTACGGCACTTGGGCTATTTTATGAAATGGATAAGTTATATCATTTTACCATAAAGTTTAGCTATAAAAATGGTAATGATAAATTTTAAAATTTGTAAAAAATAATTTTATAAATATATTTTATTAAACAACAATTGATCTCAAAACAGTATAAACTCTTTATGTTCTTATTAATAGGATATTTGTCTGTTCTAAGTTTGTTCAGAAATTAATCTTCACATATTATTCATATTCAACCTAAATTTTCGGGATTATGAAACTTCTTACACATGTATTTAAATTGACCATATTTATACACATCCTTAATATTAAAACTAGGTAAGAGACATTATATATTCCGGAGAAAATGAAGAGTAAAAATAAGGACTCGTGACAATTTATTCTCCTTTTGTCTCGTTAAATCCTGTATGTAAGATCCTGTTTATGATTTATAAATAAATGATATACTTTTCTGTCAGCGTGTTGTAACACCTGGTGTGCATCTTATGCCCTCATTGTGCATTCGTCCAATTCTTGACAACTCCGCCTTCTTGTAATTATTTTTTCAATTTACTTTCCAAAGGCTAAATGATTTACATAATTAATGCAGTAAAATTATGTAACGAGCGATTCGATTGGACGAAAATTGTTGTATAACCTGTGTTGCCTACGCCACAGTGACTTACTCCAGAAACGTACTTGCCTGCCTTAAAGACCACGGCCGTAACTAGGCTCGAATTTTTAGTGAGGCAAGGATGCAGAGGCTGAGCAGTCCAAGTTCCAGACGGGGCAAGGGTAATACCTGATGGCCAGTATGTGGGTTTCCAGGGGAAGGGGGATCCTGAAACGTGGGTATTAGGAAATAAAAGATTTAATCTTAAATTTTAGTGTTTACGTTTCGCCCGCATGGCACAGTGGTTAGGGCGTAAACTATGCTCTAGAGTCACAGACAAAGGAGTTGATCCTCGCAGGTTCGAATCCTGTGGGATGAAGAGACCGGTCTTTCGGATAAAACCGTAAAAACCGAGGTCCCTATGTCACAGTAAGTGATGGCACAAAAAATCTCACTGATCAATCATCTTCAGTGACCCTGAAAGCACAGTACAGATTTAAAACTTGCAAGCCCCCCCCCCATCAGCAAGCAGTGGTGTCTCAATATGAATGAGAAATTTTTAGAAGGGATGCTAAACAATCAAATATTTTTAAAAACAATCATTTAAAATTATATTTTACATGCGTTGTAAATGAAAATGAGGCACCTGCTGATATGAACGATTGACAGAGATTGAAACAAAAGTTTCAAAAATATTAATTTAGTAAGAAGACACACATAATTCTACGAAAGACGGTAATCGTTAGAGTAACCAAATTCCAGGTTAGCTTATTGGTCCTGTCATATTCTTGAGGTCCTTGAAAGAGTTGAAAAGGTATTCTTCTTGAAGTAGTTAACCATTTCCTAGTGCGTGTTTGTTCAAGTGGACTAAGATGATTCGGTAATTCATTTCCATTTTTTTTAGTTTAAAAAAGAATATTTTTTTCTTCAGGTGAACCTCACTGCCTCCGAGTGTCTGATTTATTATATAATTAATTGTCGCATTAATTATCCAATCATTAACCCTTAATTATCTGAAATAAAGTATTAAAAACAGTACTGCCTCTGAGTACTCTCAGTTCTTTGATGAATTTCCTAATTGGCCGCTAGCTTCTACGGGCTAAGTGGCTGCTGTTATTGGCTGCTAGCTTCAGTCTGGTGAATTTTCTGGTGAATATTTTAAGTGTGTAGCTTGCCCTTCCTGATGGTGTGGGTTTCAATCTTTGGTGGCATCATTTTCCAACAGTTTACTATGAAGCTGACATCATGTCCAGAATACTGTATAGGGGATTAATTTCACGGTTTTAATTTTCGCGTTTTCTCCTCGTCTGACACAGTCGCGGTTTCTTGAACTCGCAGAATTGGTACATGTATATAAACATGACTTCCCTTGTCTTTATTCCTCAAACAACAGGGTCTAAATTTCTTGAATGACCTTGTTGATCGCTTGATCATTTATCCGCATCCAGGTTCCATTTGAGAGCACTGTTTTAGCATTTTTATTTTTGGGACCAAGATTTTCCATGACACTGTGATTAGCTCATTGGGGGCATTTGTTCCTTTAGGATTTTTGTTGAACAATTTTGCAGCTGGGATGACGTTCCAATAATGCACAATTTCTGCCATCTGAAATTTGTAGGGTACATTGCCTCTCCATTATGTGCCTTGGTTGGTACTGAGGTTATGTGTTGATCCCTTTATAGTTCAGGTTGGCCCTTGGCATCGATGTACTGCTACAAGTAACAGAATACCATGGTAAATAGTGTATGAGTGTAGTACACTACTAAAGCCTACGAATATTTAGATACTGGAACCCAAACAAAATGAGAAACAATTTACATTGAGCTTTTCAGAACAGTCTTGATGACATGTTACATGTACAGCATGAAAAGAATTATTGAAATATCTATTTAAGTTTCTCATAATACTGAAAGTTCTTTCCTCATCAAATTGAAATATGAAACAAAATGTTTCTACTGATATGATTAACATTATACTAAATGTTTCCACAAACACTATGAAATATTAAACTGAATGTTTCCAAAAAACCTTTTGAAACTATATACTGAATGTTTCCACAAAACCATTGAAACATTATACTGAATGTTTCTACAACAAACTTTAAACATTATACCAAACTTGGACACCAAAATGTAAAATGTTTTATTTCAATTTAATGAAAAACTATAACCCTGAAAAATTAACGTAATTGCATTAAGAATTAATTTGTCACTTTTTTCTTCGCAATGATTGTTTGCGTTATTTAACTTTGCAACGTCATTTAACGTCATTTGACGTTACAAATGGCTCTTACATTTAATAACCACGGTAGTTTTGAAGGGCGCTAAATTCACATTTAAGATGAACGAAATAAGCAATTATGGAAAAGGAAAATAAGAGAAAGTAAATATAAGCATTGAATTCATATTTTTGGATGTCTTCGGTCCTATAACACACCTGGCCGTCAACAACCGAAGACATCCAAAGATATGAATTCAATGCTTAAATGTCTCTTAAATATTTCAATAAGTTTTGGGAAAACTTCTGTATTTTAAAAACTTTCTCCTAAAATTATCGCTGTGTTTAAACAAAAGTATGCGGAATCCAGAAATTAATTCATTTATTTTCTATAATTCGCGATATTTTTCGACAATTTTCTCAAATGTATCTAAATATTGTTCTATTACGAAGTATATAGATTTCTGACGTGATATTTGAAGTACTAACAGAATTACAGTGCTTTTTCTCCGATGCGATTCCTATGAAAACGACTGTGAAAATGACGTCTCCTGAATTGACGGAGCACCACACTTTTGTTAACTTATGTGAAATGCTCGAGATATTGCCAACATAGATTCAAAATGTGCATAATAAAAGATGTAGTAAACTTGGGTATTAGACTAAGTGACATTTGTCTACAAATAGGAAATTGGAATTTTAGACCGTTATACCTCTGTAAAAAGGCTATGCGGGAATCTTATCGACGAAAAACTTTATCCGGACTGTAAAGAACGTGGTTGAGAGTGATCCAATGTCACACTATATTTCATAAGTACCTGCAGTCTTTGATTTTAAAACAAAAAAGAATATGTTTTACTTGTTGCAAGTAATTCTTTGTTTATATAGTGCTGCGTGTTTTCATTGTTTTACTGTTATGTATATGTTAAACATGTCAGTCAAAAGCTCATTAGAGCTTGTGTTACTTTTTAACTACCATACAGACTTTAAATAAAGTTTATCTATCTATCTATCAATGTTTTTAATTAGATTTTAAACTTGACAAGAAATGGTGTATGGATGTTGAAAAGAGAGAATAGGTAACTCAAACTGTAAATAGAGGAACTCTTGGGAAAATGTTGAGAAAATAAAAGCTCATATTTTTTTTAATAATGTCCGTGACGTCGAAGATTTTGCTGCTCTGTGACTTAATGATATGTCCTGATAAATCACCTAAAATTGATATCAGTAGGTGCACAATGACAATATGTAATTAAGATTCTGTGAAAGTCTCGACAAATTTTATTCAGCGGTATGAGAGGAGTTGCGGATTAGAGATGGGTACCCCCAAAGCGTAACCGACGGACGTACAGCTTGACGGACGTGCGGACAGACGGACGGACCTAACGATTAGTAAATACCCTCCTGCTTTTCAAGCGGAGGTATAAAAATGTATTAAACGTCTTGTATCTACTCCATGACACTGTATCTAACAATTACATACCTGCTATAATGTTAACAATCATCTGAACCATTTTGATAGACATGTGATAACCAAAATTTTATTATTGGTGTAAAAAATTAGACCCGGATCCATAATAGCATGAACCTCTCTTAAACTATAAAATAAACATTAATTATTTTACAATCTATTTTCCGGTTTAAAACTGATAATGAATGTGTTATTTTAAACTTCACCGTGAAAGCCAAAATGTTAGAACTGGATTATTATCTAATTTAGGACCTTCATGTATCATCATTTGTAATAATCTGGACTATAAATCATGAGCAATAGAAGAACTTAAAACGTACATGATATTCATATAAGCAGTGACGTGAGCAAGAGTATAAAAGCAAGCGATGTTTTCACTTTTTGAAACATTCTGAAAAGCGTTGACAATCCTCATCAAAAAGCATGGTAAGTTGAATTGAGTTTCCATTATTAATATGAACAAAATTCAACTTTTAAATTTCAAATTCTTTATTACAATTTCCAAACAATGTAATTCTATATGTTTATTCCCTTTCAGAATAAAGGTGCATTAGTGCTGATTTTGGTGGTGATGCTTTTAGTTCAACATGTTGAAGAGTCAGAGACTCTGCTTTTCGGGGGAAAAATCAGATAAATTGTTCGAGGAGCGAGACGCGTAATTCGCAGTAGACCTATAAGAAGATTTCTCCCAAGAATTCGAAGATTCGGAAGACTGGGATAACTCGAATAAAACTGAAAGTGGAAGGACTTTCTCAAAATCAAAGGACAATGCCTTACAGTTTACTTTTTATTTGAATACTAGTACTTTGTGAAAAAGATATGCTTACTTTCAATAAAGTTAAAATAAAGTTTCTGACTTTGTTAATCTATCAGAAAATTAAATATATTTGCTATTATTATATACCTAATGTGTTTCACCCAATTTTACTGTTGAATTTACGCTATCACGTGACGTCATCAATATATAATAAATTTATCATTATAACAGTAACTTGATCCGAAGAGCCGTATCACGTTATAATATTATATATTTATTGACTGGATTTTCTGTATGGGACATTTTACTGGATTAGAGACTGTACAAAAATAGTTAATAAGTTTAAGGCATCCATAATGAATATATTTAGATATTGAATGCATTCGACGGCACACATAGTAACTTTTTTAAAAAGTTTTTCACATACCTGAATAGCATTGGAAGTGGGGACAAAATACAAACGCAGATATATACATTTAAATTAATATTTTGATTGTCCGACATATGTAGAGCTTTTTGTTAGTTTGAAAAAGAAAAACGTCTAAATTTTTTAAAAGAAAATTTTATGTTTTTAATAAACAATACATTGCAAGTTGCAGACCGATTTCTAAAATGGGTTAACATATAATGGTGACATGACAAGCGCAGATATTTAAGAGAGTAATACCGGTATGTTTGCACTTATCAAAATAAATAAATAAATAAATAAATAAAAAAAATAAATAAATAAAAGAAATAAAAAGAAATGGGATTTTTACCAAGGATATGGTAAGATGAATCTCACCTAAAAGATATGCTTATTTAAAAAATCAACATTCAAATGCATGTACTAAATTTCAGATAATTAGATAATTTTACCAGAAATAAACGTTGTTGTTGTTTTTTTTCATATAAATAAGCAGTGAAGCTGATGTTGATGGTTATGATATTAAATGCATTTCGAAATGTTCAGAGATCAGGACTGGGTTGCTTAAATAACCACTGTTTGAATCTCTCATACATCGGTTAACTTTTAACCATTGGTTTAATTCTGTTGCTCAAAACTTATCCACTGGCTAACTTTGCTATCCGGTGGTTAAATATTGTCCAAAGTTAGCCCTTCCACAGATGTGATTTAAGTCTCTTATCCAGTGGATAATTAGGGCTGCTAGAGTATATGTAGGTTGTTGTTTGATGTGAATTTCGGCAGACAACAAAGGAAAGAGAGAATGCTTAGACATTTTCATTTTGATTGATGCTGCATGATGAGTATCAACAAAGATACAGATTTTCTCAAGAAACTGTTTAACATTTTATAAATTGATTAAAATCCAAGAAATGTCGCTCAACCCTGAGATCGCACTAAGTTACAGCAATAAGTCAAGTAGAAATGGCTTTGCGATATCATGCAAAGGTTGACAATATGAAAACTATAGAGACACGATGGGGTCTAACGTGTCTGGAGTCCGTAGGAATGTTCGAAATAGCTAAGGTTCTTGTTGACATTGCAACGGATCATATCATGCATCCCACCTCTGCGGATGAATTAAAAACATCAAAAGGGAATCCGATAGCTTAGCAAATTTTTGTGGAGTCATTGGGGCAATGGATGGAACTCGTGTAAGGATAACTGGACCCTCAATGCATGGGAATGTATACGTAAATAGAAAAGGGTCTCAATATACAGGGAATCTGTAATCTTCAAGGCAAACTTATAACATTATATTTTATACATGTAGTCGCTAAATGACCTGGTTCAAACACGATTTCTTCATTTTTCGTGAAACTGATATTGGAACTCTAACATTTTTGGAAAATCACTACAGAGGTATTGATTTTAATGGAATTTTACTTGGAGACACTACATGGTTATGCGGGACAAGATACTTTTTGACTCCATATTTGCGTCCAAATTCCGGGTAAGATTTTATGAAACAAACATATACTAGTATTTCGTATGAATTTTAATTTAATTGGGAATTTTACTACTCAGTATTTCATATGTATGTATGGGGTCTCTGTCGAGTTTGGCCAAAGCGACTTCACTTACATAAGGCTCCGGGGCCATAAAACTGAGATGAACTCATTTTTGATCTAAGTTTCATTTTTCCACTATTAGTCCCTTTTGAAAAAGTGAGACTGAGACCAAACGTGAGCCAGTTGTTTGTCACGTGACGTTTAAAATTAGAAAAAAATGTACGGCTACAAAGATCGTAAAAGTTCAACGATATACAGATAATTGTTCACTGGGAAATTGTGTTTTCTTAAAGACAAATTCCTTTAAATACCAAAAGTACATTTTGGAAAAGACCAGACCTTGCCTCGAATATAAAACGTTCAAATTTATTCTGATAACATCACTTAGTGATGTTGTCTTCTTGATTCTATGATAATTTCCTTAATTTTTTAAAAATGCAAAAAATATGAGAAGAATCCTTATCGTGGTGTTGGTAATTTTATTTCAAAAAACAAATAAATAAATTAATGAAATAATTGAAAGAAGATGATTGAAACATGACTTCACAAAATACTTGTTTTCAATCTTCACGGTAGCATGGTACTTGTAAGCGATATGTCGTCCTGTAGACTGTCCGCCGAAATAATGCCGATTAAATTGAAACAATATAGAATTAAATAAAAATATCAAGAAAAGATATTTAGCACAAACGGTATGGATTACAAAAATTCTATTTTCACATGTTTTATCTTTGTATAATTATATAGATACAATTTACACCATGTTGTAAAGTAATGTTAAAGAAATGTTACAATTATTGCGAGAATACGCGAGTTTCGAGATTGCACGTTATGGTTCGAATTTTCTCTGATGTCTGTCTCCATTCGTAGTGGAAAGGTAAAGATAACGAACAATGCTCGATGGATACAGAAAATAAATCTTACACACCAAATAAAAAATTTGTAAACATGCAAAGACTCGGAAATTATGAATACATGTATTTTGGGCGCTATTGTTGGCCAGAAACTAAAAACAAATAGAAAAACTGTACTACAGTAACTACGAATGTTTTTTTTTTTGTTTGATAATGTACTAAAAAGATTATATAATATGATATATGTTTTTGAAAAAAAAAATTAAATTTTGATATAGAAGAACTTTTTTTCTGATGAAATTAATCATTGATTCTTATTTGATAAAATGGTAATCTAAAGTGGAAATGTATCGATTAAGTTTAGACCAGCACTATTTGAAGTAATTAAATTTTAAAATATATAAATTAGATAATTATTTTTATCATGGGTTACATATTTTTCTTTGTTATTCAGATTAGAATTTACTTGGAATCTTTTTAGCCTGTTTCATTAAGATAAGATTAAATCTTGTGTTACGGATTTTTCCCATGACTAAAATTACCCACAGCTTGGATCACCCGAACATGCCCAATTTATGTCCTAAATATTTAATCTAGGAATCATAATTTATTTGCATTGTAACAAACCCTGGAACATGAGTACATGTTACACTAGAGATATTTTTTAATGAAATGTAGTTATAATACGGCTCTCTTTTCATTAAATAGATGGGATTCTCGGGATGAATGAATTAAGTCTAATTTGGTTGTTACTGGAGTCTTTTTTTCAGCAACACTGATTATACAAAGATTTTTCCGTCCAATCGAATCGCTCGTTAAATATTTTTATTGCATTTATTATGTAAATCATTAGACTATGAAAAGTAAATGGAAAAATTAATTTCAAGAAGGCGGAGTTGACAAGAATTGGACGAATTCACTACCAGGATATAAGATGCATGCCAAGTGTTACTATATGCTGACAGAAAAAGTTTATTATTTGTTCATTAATCATAAACAGGATATAATATACAGGATTTAACGAGACAAGTATAGAAGAAATTGTCATAAGACTTCTTATTTTTACTTTTAATTTTCTCTGAAAAAAAAAATATTTTACCTCATTTAAATATTAAGGATGAGTCTAAATATGGTCAATTTATATACACCTGTAAGAATTTTCTTAATCCTGGAAAAGAACCACGAACGATGGTATTGTTCTCCCGCCTACCTCTAAGTCAATTCTCAAAAGTTAACATATTCGAATGAATTTTAAAAATCTTATAGATATTTTGATAAAACGTTACTTATTTTGGATACCAAAGAGAAATAACTCTATAATTTTGGCTAAAGTTGGGTTTTTCACTATAGAAATCAACAGAAAACGGAAAATATTTTAAAAACATCTTTCCTCCCCCTACCCCCCCCCCCCGTGAAACAAAAATTCCTTTTTACA
>PRKT01000090.1:1390101-1421793 GCA_003671525.1 Saccostrea glomerata | reverse complement strand
GACATATGTTTATAGACAAAAAACGAAAAAAAAAACTGTTTTTTCCCCAATTTTAAAACTATTTGCAACTAAATAATTGTATTTTATTAATTTATATTTGTTTTATTTATTTGCATTAAACATAAGAAAAGATATGAGATACATTTTATCATATTTAAGACTATTTCAAAATATGGTGATCCCTGAAAGTTCGATTTCACTAAGAATGTCGTCTACCCCCCTTTTTTCTAGAGCTTAATGATTATTTACTATCTAGCGCTGGAATCAAATGATTTATAAATTACCATAGAACTGTTCTTTGTATTAAAAAAATATTTAATGGCCACATTACCATTAATATTGAATTTCATGGGTGCAAAATGTAGGCGGGAATCAAGAGTTAGAGTTCGTAGTTCTTTAGTACATTGCAATTTGTATGAATCGTTAAATTTCTGGACAAACTTAGAACAGACAAAGACAAATATCCTCTTAAATTAACAACACAAAGATTTTATACTCTTTTGAGATCAATTGTTGTTGAAGAAAATTTATTTATATATATATATATATATATATTTTTTTTACAAATTTATTTATTATAACCATTTTAAAAACTAAAATGAGTGGTAAAATGCTATAAATATTCAGTAATCCATTTGATAAAATAGCCCAAGTGATGCATTTAAATTGATGTTTTCCAAAATGAAAAAATGCAAATATAATACATGTACATGTACAACTAATTATATTAGGCCCAATTTTATTTCCCGATTTTATTTCTCTTCACAAACTGTGTTATTAAGAAAATCCTATCTAAGATAGGTGGAGTACATAAGCCATCCTGACACAAAATAAAATAGCAAAAGGTTCTCCAAATCCCTGCTAATGTCTCTGTCTGCAATATTCGTCGGTCGGTTCTCGATAGGGAGTTAATCAACATGCTGTACAATTAATCAATCACAACACTCTGTTATAAATTCACAGACCCTGACTATATGTTATGAAATGAAAGAGACAGTTTTATGTACGTTTTTACACTATATAACTCAAATGATTGAATATTGAAATAACCGTGAAGTGCAAAATTAACATTCAATGTAATTTTCTCTATGAAATCTAATAGAAATCTATGACAGTCCCTTCCCTATAACGTACAGAAACCTTGTCAGGGGACGATAGAATTTGAATAGAGAACTACATATAATTTTCATAAATTGGAACATAAAAAGAAAATGTATATTGCATTGACTCATTTTCACAGAAACAAACTTTCTAGGTCAACAATTGATTTCTGAAAATTACTCAATAAATACTAAAATAGAATGAATAAAACGGTGAAGATCGATCTTATCAAAACTTTAAACAATACAAATCTGTGAATAGGACTTAAGCATGGACCCCCGGAAACTCCATAGGAGCCTAGTTGTATAAAGCATCAGCTCCTGACCTCTCAATACTAGAAATATTGAATTCTTACTTTTCGATGTCGTCAATCTTTGAACAGCACCCTTGCCTACAAATTATCATTTTAAAAGCACAACCAGGCGACATCTTCCGAATGCAATGCAATGTATTAGAATTCAATGCTTAAATATATATAGATGTGCAACTGTCATTTTTATAGATCAATTTAAAGAAATATCTATAAAAACACGAGAACATTCTAAGTAATTTTACTTATATAAAGCACATTTACTTGGTAAATATTTAAAGGAGATAAGAAACTTGCCTTTTAAATGTAATTGGTAATTTCGGCTGCTTTATGTCGCACTGAAACATACCATCAATAAAAACATAGTACTCTAAAAGGAGTTACTTCTTCAGAATCGCATTGCTCACATTTGATTCGTACAAATCTAAAGGAAATATTTGGTAGTTTTTTCAAACATAAATTTATGAATACAATAATTAAATATTATCTGAAATGATTTATCGTCAAAACAAACAAAAAAATGTTATATTAGAAATTAAATAAGGTAGATAAAATGAATGTGTGGGATGTAACGACATCTCACTATTTGATCGTCCAAACCAAAAGATCCTTTTTCTGAGTTTTGAGGATAACCACAAATTCATAATTTTAGTGTTTCAGTGAATAATGCAACTAATTAAATGCAATTAAACATGACACACTTTCTGAAGATAAACTATGCAACTGAATTTTAAAATTTAATAATGTGATTACAAATTTTCACGCTTTTGCTGATTCAGTCCAATTAATAGAAATAAAATTTCCTCAGATAAAAGTTCCTTTTCTAAAAATCATTTAATTGAATTAGAGTCAAAAATTGTAAAGGGAATGATATATTCTTGTTTATTGATAAGTACATACAAATGATAGCAATATATTTACTTACGGTGGGTCATGAGTGTCAATATTTTCTGTCAAATTAATATTTTTTATCAATTGAATACCTTAAATAACTAATAAACTAATTAAAAAAACCGATAAAAGGCTTGCCTTTCCATGCTTATTTTCACACAACCTGTTTCGGGGTACATACATGTACTCTGAAAATTAGACAGTCAAAATTTATAAAAGAGAAGTTTGATCTCGCATTTTAGGCGCCATATTTCAATTTCAATTCTTTATTTCCCTTTAACATTAACATATTAAAACACAAAAATAAACTAGATGTACTGTGAGCGATGAGCTCACTTAATGATACCCCCGCCTCCATATAGTTATAATGGAAAATGCAAGCATTTTCGTGTCCGGGAAACCCAACATATGTGTCGGATCAAAAAATAAAATAGAAGGTGCACAATGGCAATATGTAATAAAGATTCCGTGAAAGTTTCATCAAATTTCATTCAGTAATATGAGAGGAGTTGCGGATAAGAGATGGGTACCCCAAAGCGTAACAGACGGACGGACGGACAGACAGATGTACAGACGGACGGAATGAACGATTACTATATACCCTCCCGCTTTTCAAGCGGGGGTATAAAAAGAAATTATCATTTGCTAAGAGAATTTTCAAATTTTTCCCTAAAAACATTAAAAATTGTGTTGAATCTGCCGGAAAAAAATCCCGAAGTACATTAATTTTGATCAATTCTCAAAAACAAACCTGGTTACCTGACATTTTTTCGTAAACATTATTTAAAATTATATTTAAGGTTAACAAAAACACATATTTTACTATTGTTAAGAACATAAATTTTACAAAATAGTCTTTTGAACATGTCTATCCCAATTTTGGGAATATAAAGTTTACAATCATTCTTTAGAAAATTTAAAAAAGAAAAAATACACAAAGATGATGTCTTAAAATCTTTAAAATTAGATTTCAAGTCAATTTGTACGAAAAATACTACAAAATTTGCCTGTGTCTGCAGGTACTTAAGTAATTTGCTTCTGTGTGTATAAAAAAGACATATAAATTCAAAAGACAAGGTGCAAAGTCTTAATTTCAATGAAAACTATAGGTACTGTGAGCAATGAGCTCACTAAATGATACCCCCACCTCCCATATGAATATAATGGCAGTGTCCATGTTTTGCTATGGGAAACGCAAATTATGTATCCGATCAAAAAGTAAAATAGGAGGTGCACAATGACAATATGTAATTAAGATTCTGTGAAAGTCTCGACAAATTTTATGCAGCGGTATGAGAGGAGTTGCGGATAAGAGATGGGTACCCCCAAAGCGTAACCGACGGACCTACAGCTAGACGGACGGACCTAACGATTAGTAAATACCCTCCTGCTTTTCAAGCGGGGGTATAAAAATGTTTTAAACGTCTTGTATATACTCCATGACACTGTATTTAACAATTACATACCTGCTATAATGTTAACCATCATCTAAACCATTTTGATAGACCTGTGATAACCAGAATTTTATAATTGGTGTAAAAAATTAGACCCGGATCCATAATAGCATGAACCTTCTTAAACTATAAACATTAATTAACTGTAAACATTAATTATTTTACAATCTATTTTGAAGATGGAAGACCTTAAATAGAATAACAGTAGGGTGTTCCGAAGGAAGCGGAAGACCCTAAAAAAAGTACGAGTGTCTTTTATTCGTTTGAATATAAACACAAACAATTTGAACGGAAACAATATACGCCCGGATTTCATTTAAAAAAAAAAAAAGAAAAAAAAAACCTTTTAAGAGTTAAATGATACACAATTATTTACAGTGCGATTCTCATATTCACCTGAAACCCAGATTCATTACGTAATCTATCTTTCGATTACACGCGGCCGAGAAATTTTAAAGCGACACACCGCGGACAACCATTGACCCCGCAGTCATAGGCAAAATAATTGGTATATTCAAACCATTCTACAACAATAAACAAATATTATTTTCTCTAAGTAAATTAGATCTTTCAAAAATATCTTTAAATGTTTTAGGTTTGACTTTAGTATAAAACGCTGGGGCAATTATTTTACATGTACATTAATCAGTCTTCAATTTTTAAATATTCGTTAGCTCCATGTGTAATTTGACGATTCATAGCGCAAGGACTGGCGATCTTCAGTTACTTTACCTCAAGCAATATTTATTAAAATGCACAAGCTTTGCTCTTTTCACACACAAATAAGTCCGTTTTCAACACAAGTTTTCCGAAACATTTTTTTTTTTTCATCACAGATATTAACCATACCAATTTTAAACTTTTAAAAGGAATCTTCCGAATCGTAAGGATAGAATTCCTCACCACCGGACCCCTGTCCTGCTAAACTAAAGGACGGTCATTGAATGAATGAAATGAAACAAGAGTTCACTCGCTGTATTTTACTGTGTCATTTCTTTTGTCTTCTTATAAGACGGGTAGAAAACAATTGATCCCATTGTTTTATTATCGGACTCCTCCAGGTAACTTTTGGACATCTAAATGGCAATGTTTTAAGTAAGTTAACCATACCAATTTTAAACTTTTAAAAGGAATCTTCCGAATCGTAAGGATAGAATTCCTCACCACCGGACCCCTGTCCTGCTAAACTAAAGGACGGCCATTGAATGAATGAAATGAAACAAGAGTTCACTCGCTGTATTTACTGTGTCATTTCTTTTGTCTTCTTATAAGACGGGTAGAAAACAATTGATCCCATTGTTTTATTATCGGACTCCTCCAGGTAACTTTTGGACATCTAAATGGCAATGTTTTAAGTAAGATATATGCCTCATACTATTCTATATGTAAAATTATCAGACTGTTTTCGGCTGAGACAGATGGACGGACGGACGGACGGACTGAGGTACAGCTAGACAGACGTACAGACAGCTAGACAGACGGACGGACATAGCGATTACTACATACCCTCCTGCTCTTCAAGCGGGGGGTATAAATATATAAGTGAAGTAACATTCCCGATAAAAACAGAAATGTGATCATGTGTTTTCGAGGATCGAGTAAGCATACTCTATCGGCATATACACTCTCTGGTACTGCTTCTCAGGATCAAGTTCATTAAAAATTCCGCAGATATTTCAATGTGGTCCACAGTTATTATCTTGAAAAGAAAATAACACATCAAACAAATTTGACTTACCATGACGCTGGCGACTATAAATGCCTTCTTCAGTTTGAATCAAATCGTCGATGTTAGTTTGTTTATATATTCTTGCAAATATTTTTTGTGCATTTATCCAAAAAAATTAGAATATTTTGTACGTAAATCAAGGATTTTTATTTCTCAAGTGCAAGGTATCAGCTAACTCTGTATCCTGAAATTGTCAGTTTTGAAATGTACTTAATATTACAGGGGAATTCTCAACAATATAATCCTCAGAAAAAGGGGCGTTTTGGGTTAAATTTAAAATTATTATGCACATGCGCTTACATTAATAAGAAAGTGTTTAATAAAAGGATGTTTCCCGGATTCTCAATGTTTGTCAACATTTAAACTTAGAGGACAAGTTACGAATTACGAAAGCGTATTAGTGCCACTTGGACACTATATTTTTTTTATGATTATTTTGTACTTTAATCTGTACATTTCACACTATAATTTGTAAAATTTACACTTTCATCTGTAAATTTTTCACTTTAATGACATGATTTAGAAAAAGAATAACAACATTTATGAATAAGAATAACATAAAAGTATAATAATGCAACGTTTTACCCGCCATACCATTCATGAACAGGTGATAGTGAAATATTACTTTACAAATACGGAAAGTTCATTTTGAAAAAGTAGAAGAAGAAATCATTTATTTTTTTTTACACGGTATAGTTTCAGTTGATCTTCATCTCCACCTTTCATAGTCAGTAAAACTTCCAAACATGAAACAGTTGTGGCACATTCAGTGGTGACTTTAATTTAAAGTTCACTGGAATATATCGAGTCGACATATGAACTTAAGTAACTATTGTTACTTGATCATACGTCATCGGTGTATCTCAATGTTGAGTTGAACCCCACAGCAAGTGTTTTCTTCTTCTCATGTAAAGATTTGAAAAAAAATTCTGATTCTGCTTCGTAGAAATATTAAAACAGGTCTGCCAATAAAGGAGCACAATTAGTGCCCATCGAAATTCCAAGTTTTTAAGAAAGACTTGGTCTCCGAAGACTGCAAAAACAGTTTCGATAAGGAACTCCAGCTTCCTTTTAATATTAACTTCAGGATACTTTAAGGTAGAATCAGGGTGATATTTAACAAAGTGAATTTCGTTGAATGCCGATCAAAAGATGCGAACATTTCCGATTTCCATTTTTACCGAGAAAGCAGTTATCTATAATGTTAAAATGTAAAGTTTTGAATTTGTCGTGAGGAATGCTTGTTTAGAGTGTACAAAAGTTGTACGTTTTGATGTTACTGACTGTTAAGTCATAAATATGTGCTTTATGCTGTTGAATTTAGAACCGGTTTCATGATCAAAATTCCACGACCCGGCTCAGTTTTCAACGGACTAGGGTCTAAATTCAACACCTTTGGTCTCACTATTCATTGTTGAAAAATGAATTAATTTTCAACCCGGGTCAAATATCAACGTTACACCCGTAAAACGTGTAGAATGTAATGCTTTCAATAATTGAACTGCATAGCGTATTAAACGAATTTTCGTATGATGATCTCAATATCATATTCATTGAGAATATTTCCATGTGTGTTTGATTAAATTTTGCTCTTCACTAATATTTTAAGAGAGTCTTAATTGTATCAGTCATACTACTTTGCTTATAATTTGCATTTATTGTTAAATTAAAAAAAACAGAATTATATTTAATCATGCATGATTCATGGTGACCGGTAATTGGCTTAAAACTGTGTTACTAAGGACGTACATGTATGAAGATGTCAAATTGACTAAGTGAATTAAACAGATAAATGTGAAAAGTTATACTTAAAAGTGTAATATTTACAGATTAAAGTGTAAAATGTACCGATTAAAGTGTAAAATTTACAGATTCAAGGGTAAAATTTACATTTTAAAGTGTATAATTTACAGATAAAAGTGAAAATTTCACAGATTAAAGTGTGACATTTTACAGATTAAAGTGTCAAATTTAACAGATTAAAGTGTAAATCTTACAAATCTTACAGTGTAGAAATTAAATTAAAATGTCCAAGTGGTACTAATAAGCTATCGTAAAAATATATCATATTATTGTGTATGTTAGAATTATTATAAACATGGTATTTATATTATACTCATTTAACGAATTATTAATTTAAAAGATTTGTAATTTTATTTAAATAATACTTACAGAATTTACAAATGTAATATTAATTATCAATAAAAGTAGTATATTTAATATCCTTTAAATACATCAAGCACGTACTGTTAAAAAAACATTTTAATAAAGCGAAATATTTTTTCTATACTTTCCGCACATCTGCTTAATTTGCCTGAACACATTCAAAGAAGGGAAATGTAAAATGATAAATTATTGGGGGTAATATTTTTATAAAGATTCAAAAACACGCCCTTTACATGCCCGAATGAACAGACATATCAGGCAGATCGTATACACGAATGAAGAAAGCGAACCAGTTCCCCATTTGTAAACCTTGTGTGATTGTTGTCTTATTTCCTTCAAAAAGTAAATTTCTAAGTCCATTCATAATTTCAGAAAACAAAGAAAATTATCGACACAGTTTTGCAAATATCTTTTTTAAATTATTCATGACTTTACTTTATAAAATACTGATCATAAGGTTCTTTAGGCAATACATAATTTTCTTAAGATAATGTTTTTCAATTCATTTTTGCAAACGATTTACTGGACATTTTTCTACTGCAAAGTGTTTGACACGTGTACTAACTACATGTACATGGTTATAGTATTTTCGTAAATTTTTTCTTGACTTTTAATTTCGTTTAATTTAAAAGAATATCTTCGTTAAAGTAATTTCAAGTAAAATTATATAGTATATATTATATTCATCATGTATTTGATTTCTACTGAAAGAGGGAAAAACTGAAAAACCTTTCTTCAGAATTTGTTTTTTCTAACTTAAAGAAGGGAACGAAAAATGATTTTTTTTCTTATTAAGTCTATTGATAGGAATATAAAAGACTAGCTTGAGGTGGTCTTTGACGAATAAAATAAAATGATAAAATTAATGTTTATTTATAACTGTATAAGCCATTGTCAACTTTTAAAACATAAATTATTAAAATTACTACTCATAAAATTGTAGAATGCGGATTTCATCTTTGACATCTGCGTGGTTTTTCGGTATTGTGCACGTTTTAAGCCGTATATTTATCTGGAAAATTAAAATCAAAATTAAAAATAAAGTTTTCTAATGAGCTCTATACATCCAGCTCCCTTTTCTTCCTTAATATCCAAAATCCTAGCTCTAGGAGGAATATTTTGTTTTGAACATATTTTATTGGCAAGCAAAAGGATAAGAAACAAGTTCTAACAACTACCACATAGTAATTGTTATGCAAATTAATAACTAAAAGGTATACAAATAAAAGTCAAAAATAGATCTATATAAATATACAAGATTCATTTATAAATTTATGAAAATGCCAATTTTAATGTTTAATTCAAATGAAAGTTGTTCATTTCCTCAGAACTATGATCAGATGTCTAACTCAAGTAAAGATAAAGGAACAACCATCCCAGACAATTGAAGCATATTCAAGTGTAGGTCTCAAAAATTAAATATATTGTACACAGTACAAAAAGGTTTTTCCTACGTATTGAAAATTTCAATTTCTTCAATAATCTCAATTTCCTATGTGCATTTTTGACAATGCTATCTAAATACTCACACCTAGAAGGAATAGATCAAAATCATCACAGAAAAAAGGTAATGAATGGGAAATAGATTTCTCTTTAATTGAAGAGAGAAAAATACTAGATAAACGATGGGTTACTACGAGATTTTTTGTGAATCAAAGTTAGCTCAATATATTGGTTTTACTATAATAACTAGTGTTTAAATCTGATTGAAAAATGAAATTCTCAGCAGAACAACTGTCAGAAAGAGCTAGAAAAGCTTATTATGCTATTAAAACCAATATTAATTTTCCAGCTAATACAAATTTTTCTGTCAAGACAATGCTTAAACTTTATACATGTAGATCTATCATTACTCCAATCTTAACGCATGGTCCTAAAATTTGGATAGCAGGCTACAATTGTGATTTATTATCCTCGGATCATTTCCCATTTGTAAAAATACAACTTCAGATTTTTAAAGACATATTGTGGGTGTTCATAGAAAATCATCTAATATTGCTGTTCTATGTGAGTTGGAACAGTTCCCACTATTTTATTTGTGCTATGAAAATATGTATAAATTTTATTTAAGACTGAAAAACTTATAGAAAATGATTATAATGACCAATAAGTGATGTCTGCATTTAAAGAAGATAAAACACTGGAGTCTAGAATATCTTGGCAAAGAAAACTTTATTCTCTACAAAAGAAATGGTCTTCTTTATCTTCATTGGACATATCACATAAAACTTTAAAATATAAATTAGAGGAACATTATAGAATCAAAATCAATGAACAATAAACGAACATTTCTAAATCAATTTCAGGGAAATTAACTTTTTTATAGTAATATAATTGATCTAAATGAATATAAATTACAAAACTATCTAGAATTACCATTAAAGAAATCTGAGAGAACAATCCTAACCAAACTAAGAATTAGTGTTCATACACTACATATTGAAATGGGGAGATGCTCAAGACCACCTATTCCTAGAGAAAAACGTGTATGTCATTTTTGTAAATTTTTTATTGAAAATGAAAACCTTTTTGTACTTTATTGTTCTAGTTATGATCAATGTAGATCACAATATTACGATATATTTAATGCACAATGTTTCATGAAGGAAAACTCTATTATTGACATTATCAATCCTACAAGTATAAGAACTGGTAGGAGAGTTTGTAACTTTTGGAAAAAAGTGCTTTGATATTAGGGAAGAAAACCTTCAACAAACCTGATATGCTTTCTTTGATATTTTATTTTATGTATGTTAATTGTTGTTTTCATGACTTTATGCCAATATATGATAGTGTTGTCAATAAAATGAATTGAATATATCTTTTCGAACACCCACATGAAGATCCGAATCCTCGGTAAGTGGTATAGGATTAAAACAAAAACAATTTTATTTATCTTTCCAAGAATTGACAGCTTCCCATACGAAAATGTGTAGTTCATTTCTCTTCTTCTTTTGTGTTATTATACCCACACTTTCTAAAGAAAGTTCGGGTATATTGTTGTTACTCATGTCCGTCCGTCCGTCTGTCACACTTTTCTTCCCTGAACTCCTCCTACATTTTACATAGTAGCCTTATCATCTTTTGGGAAATGTTGGTGGTGTCATGTAGATGTGCAGTAAGGTTTCGGAATTTTGATTTTTCCCTGGGGGGTCAAATTGGGGTCGAAAAATGACGTTTTTTAAGCAATAGCACCGTCTATCCTGAACTCCTCCTACATTTTACATAGCAGCCTAATCATCTTTTGGGAGATGGTTGGTGGTGTCATGTAGATGTGCAGTAATGTTTCGGAATTTTGATTTTGCCCCGTGGGTCAAATGGGTTAGAGAAAAACGTGTATGTCATTTTTGTAAATTTTTATTGAAAATGAAAACCTTTTTGTACTTTATTGTCCTAGTTATGATCAATGTAGATTACAATATTACGATATATTTAATGCACAATGTTACATGAAGGAAAACCCTATTATTGACATTATAAATCCAACAAGTATTAGAACTGCTAGGAGAGTTTGTAACTTTTGGAAAAAAAGTCCTTTGATATTAGGGAAGAGAACCTTCAACAAACCTGATATGCTTTCTTTGATATTTTATTTTATGTATGTTAATTGTTGTATTCATGACTTTATGCCAATGTATGATAGTGTTGTCAATAAAATAAATTGAATATATCTTTTCGAACACCCACATGAAGATCCGAATCCTCGGTAAGTGGTATAGGATTAAAACAAAAACAATTTTATTTATCTTTCTAAGAATTGACAGCTTCCCATACGAAAATGTGTAGTTCATTTCTCTTCTTCTTTTGTGTTATTTAATTTTTATTTTTATTTTTTTGAAAATTTTCTTTTCTTTTCCTTCACCTGAAGTTTTGGGGTAGTGCACAAAGATATGGAAACAAGAAAGAAAAAAATCTGACGAAATGATTCGAAGCTATCTTTACGACATATATCATCTGACCGTTACACATTTCATTATATCATGTTTCCTATATTTTCCTATAAATTTATTGTCTGAAGATTAAAAGTTCATGTTTATCTCTGAAATGTTCATGCCTGTACAAAATGTTCCGCCCGAAATATAAGAGGGGGGAGGGGGGGGATTAGAGGCGTACTTGGAGAAGGTCAATTCCGGGCGTCAGTTTGCCTCTCTACTTAAATTACGATATATGGCGATACACAGGTTCTAGGCGTACCCAAGCGGAAACCAAAGAATTGGGCAGGAATTAGAGGCACAAAATGCAAATGAGCTACGCCCGGGAAAAAAATACGCCTGGAAACTGAAATGACGTCTGAATCAGAATTTCGTCTGGAATTTCCTTATTATTATATAATACTATGTGACCTAAAAACCTATATACTGTCCATGTTAACAAAGAAAAACATTTAGGCTATGATATATAATGTTAAAGCTAAGAATTCAGCTTTTTGAACCGTAAAATTCCAAAATTCATCCAGTCGACGTCCATGATTCCCCTGCCGATGCCAAAGTACGTGTACTTGCACCTTATTAGATATAACACTCGTCCAGAAACGATATGTATATAACACTTGTTTTTTAATCTTCCAAACATTGCAAATTCAGGAATAGTAAAAATTGTGGACGAGAATTTACTCATATAAAATAATTACTTATTGATATTTCCTACCTTCGCGCGCACGTCAAATAGAGATAGGTTAAAATTGATCTTGAAATGAAAGGTACATTGTATATATCAATACACATGGGTGTACTTTAAAATGTACGGTTTTTTATGCGCCTGGATTGATAGATCCGGGGCGTATATTGTTTTTGTCCTGTGTGTCTGTTTGTTTGCATGTCTGCAAACTTTAACCTTCGCCATAACTTTTGAACCATGAAAGATAAAGACTTCATATTTGGTATGCATACTCCACTAATTAAGGTATGTCACTTGTGAAATTTATTAAATCAAGGTTTTATTGAGAAGTATATTTTGGATAAGTACTCATATAGAGTGACTCACAATCGCAGAGAAAAATAGGGGGTCTGTGTTCATCTTCCTGATCTACGGTACAATGAAGTTAACCTTTTTGCACTTAAATTTTAACTCTTTGGTTAATTACTTAAACCTTTATTATATTTTATCAGATGTGACCATGGCAATAAATATTAGCTTATTTTACGCAAAATATTGTGAATAATATTTATCATTGAAAAAATTTTGCAAATATACATGTATATGCAAGTAAATTATTGTGTGACCTTTTTGCACTGAAAAGTAACATATTTTGGGGTATTAAAAAGCTAAATAGGCAATAAAACATTTTCTTAAATCAAGCTTTTTACGATTTAAGTGCTGATCAGTCACAAGTATCGAGTACTTTAAAACATTGAAAGAAAAAGTTGTGGTCAGTGATGTTAATTTTGAAATATTGGTCAAAATATGTGATTTTCAAGGAAAAAATGATGTTAATTTAATATTGGCTTATTTGAAATATCTTCATTTTTTGGCAAAGTTTATTTAAGGAAAAATATACATTGAAACATATATTAAATATTCCTAGCAATATCATAATTAATGGAAAATATACTCTGAGTAAAAGTATGTGAGGATAAATGTACAAGATAGTTTAGTTAAATAAATGTGCAGATTTGCAGAATTATCTGCTAAATATCCTTCCACCACGAAAAATAGTCCCTCACAATTCTTGCTTCTTTGTAGCTTTTTGAGCATTTTTTGTTGAATGTTAAAACATTACCTTTGTTGAAATTAAAAATGTTTTAAAAATTGAATTTTGAAAAATAGTTTTGAAGTAAGAGAATTACGTGAACTTTTCCAAAAAGCTGACGAGTGAACTACCTTAAGCCCTTTCAAATGACACCAAGGTAAATGAGTTTGAGATCTTTACTGTAACCTTAATGCTAAAAATATTTTTTTCGTACTTTTCCCAAAACTTTTGAACCACAAGAGATAGAGACTTCATATTTGGTATCCATACTTTACTAATCAATTTCTTTCAAATGACACCAATGTCAATGACCTTGACTGTGACATATATGCTAAGAATAGCTTCTTAAAAAAATCGTTGCCACCGGGCGCATAGGGTTTAACAAACACATCTTGTTTTATGCTTTCTTTGATATTTTATTCGATGTATGTTAATTGTTGTATTCATGACTTCATGCCAAGGTACATGTATGATAGTGTTGACAATAAACTGAATTGAATATATCTTTTTGAACACCCACATGAAGATCCGAATCCTCGGTAAGTGGTATAGGAAAACAAAAACATTTTTATTTAACTTTCTTAGAATTGACAGCTTCCCATACGAAAATGTGAAGTTCATTTCTTTTTCTTCTTTTTTGCTATTTAGTTTTATTTTTATTTTTTTATGATGGGAACTGCATTGCTCTGTGACTGGGTTTGATAAATTGGAGAAAAACTGCATTTTGTATTAAAATAATTATTGCAGATTGTGTATGTAAACACTAAACAGGGACCTTTATACTTAGTATAAGAATAATGCCACGACAATACTCACCACATACAAATAAATAATTATTAACTTTTGTTGGTGTTGAATTTTCTCTATATAAATAATGTATCATAATGACACATCTGATCCAGCTGATTGTCAAGGGGACGTGTTATTCAGTAATAATTTGCGTTCCTTTTTGGATATTAACATATGAGAGGCTAGAATACGAACGAGTTAAATTATTTAACTTGAAAAAAAACAAACGTTAATGGTAATTTAACGTGATGACTTTAACTTTTCAATCATAAACTTCCCTTACTTATGCAACAAACAACCTTAATTACCTATAAACGGGGTTAATATCTCTCGGTTGATTCGATACTCAACAGCATGCTTTACGTATGTTCAATTTCTAAAACGAGGTACATTATTGACAAACAAGTTGATGAAACAAAAATATCAGCAGTCTCATATTAAGTCATCATTTCGTAAGTTCTATGATCACTTTATCAGGAAATAAAGCCTTCGGCTCAGGTGAGCTAAAAAAGGAATGTGTTACAAAAAATCGATATGAAAGCACTTTTTAAGATTTTATTCTCTTTATTTTTGAGCATCATATTAAAGACATATAGAAATTATGCTGAAATATAACAAAAATATCCGTGTGAGGCTGTTTTAAGTCCGAAACAAAATAGAGGTATTTTTACTTCTCAGTTTAATACATAGTTCTCATATCTTCTCACAGCATTTTCACCTTCCGTCATCCGATCAGGGCTAGTGCTGCTTTCCCTCCCCATTTTACTGCAGTTTTTGTTTTTCTTGACCTTGCAACTCTTCTTATTACTGGTTTTGCTCGTCTAAAGACTCTCCTCAGTCTTACTTCTTCTGAATCCTGAATATGGTCAATCAAAAGTAAGACCACCAAAATCAAGACAAGGGCACGTTTATTCTGAAAAAATAATTCAAAATGTCGACTTGTCAGAATTGTCACAAAAATATACATAAAAGAAAAATTATCGAAAAATAACATTTTTATTCAGTCTGATTAATTGTGCACTGTCAAATTTTGATCCTATTCCGAAGTTTACTTCTACCATTTTTAAAATATGTAAGTGAAGTAACATGCCCGCTTAAAACAGAAATGGGATCAGGTGTTTTCGAGGAGTAAGTATACCCTATCGGCAGATACACTCTCTGGGTATTGCTTCTCAGGATCAAGTTATATAAAAAATTCCGTAGCAGTTATTATCTTGAAAAGAAAATAAGAGATAAAATAAATTTGACTTACCATGACTCTGGCGACTTTAAATGTCCCCTTCAGTTTGAATCAAAGCATCGATGTAAGTTTGTTTATATACCGTTGCAAATATTATTGGTGCATTTATTAAAACAAAATTAAAATATTTTTACGTAAATCAAGGATTTTCATTAGCCAAGTTCAAAGTGTCAGCTAACTCTGTATCCTGAAATTGTCAGTTTTGAAATCTACTTTATCAAAACACCTATAACATGGGGAATTCTAAACAATTAAACAATATCCTCAGAAAAGGGGGCGTTTCTTTTTAAAATTAAAAATAGTGTGCACATGCGCTTACATAAATAAGAAAGTGTTAAATAAAACCATGTTTCCCGGATTCTCAATGTTTGTCAACATTATAGGACAAGTGTAAGCAAATAAATCATTTTATTGTGTATGTTAGAATTATTATAAACGTGGTAATTATCTTATACTTAATTAAGGAATTAATAATTCAAAAGATTTGTAATTTTGTTTAAATATTACTTACATAATTTACAAATGTAATATTTCACGTGATTTATTATCAATAATAGTAGTTTATTTAAAGCCATATATGGCGTATTTGCAATGAAAATTATTAGACTAAAATTATAAGAACTTATTATTTGTATCATTACTTTGTATAAAGATAGAACTTTTCCGTAAATTACAAAATCTAAGTCAATTGCGTTATAAAGATATCACAATTTAAATTTGATTCTCGGAATTTTCTCCGTATCGGAAGAAAATACAAAAGATTTAAATAACACAAAACAGAGAAGATAAAATTGTATTTTTAGATGAGACGAGGTGTTCTCCGTGTTCAGAATTATATGAAAAGCTTTAATTTGAATGTATTAACTATATTTCTTTACTTAATTTTGTATTTTTCAAAAATATATTTTTCTGATCAGTTACGCCATATATGGCTTTAATGCCATTTAAATGCACTAAGCGCATACTGTTTAAAAAAAATTGTCTTCTAACCTCAGAAAACGAATATGTTTTGTGTACTTTCCACATAGCCCCGCCCTAGCACTAGAACCCCTGACCCCAGGGCCATGAATTTCACAATTTTGGTAGAGGATTCAATGCTGATTACAATCATGCAAACAGTTTGACAGCTTGATGCAAAGATATTTTTCTAAACTGCATGGTTTATTTAATCTTTTACATATCTAATTCTGTATTTCATTGTTTTAATATATATTTTTTACTAATTTATTTTCCACTCATGATTTTAAGATATGTAAAAACAAAAAAGAAATAGCTTCAAGTAAGATTCGAACTCTCTCCATAGCGCAGTGTTTGGTTCAAGACCGACCGCTTTAACCACTACGCAACGAAGTAAATGTGTTATCGATGTCTGTCGGTGTGATTTAAATGAACGGGTTTTATGAAGCGCACATTTTTTCAGAAATGTTCGATTTTCATATAGAATGTGTTCAGATTCCATTTTTTGGACAAATGAATTAGATTTCACATTTCAAATGTCTCACGAAATATACTAGAAATTGTAAAAATGAAAAATGATAAACGTAAATTGTCAGTCATGTTTTACACGTCTGTGGAAAACCTTGATAAAATTTCTTATTAACTGTATCAGTAGATATCAACTTTCTAAATATCCAATATGAAGGATGTTTATATTTTACCGTGAGAAATAATCAAATTTCAGAAAAAGTATTAAAAGTTTAAAGATATCACTACAGGTATCTTTGTTACTTGAGTGCCAGATCATATAATAGAATCATATTCAAGATATTGAAACAAAAATACTATTCATTTCTTTTTCTTACTTTTATTTTCTTCAAATTAGTGTTTGTGTTTTAACCAGTTACTTAAATTAAATCTAAGTACTTTTACTTAAATTTCGAACTCGTTTTAATAACAATTTAATAGTAGTTGGTTTTACTCAAATGTCGTTTAAAGTTAGTTACTAGTAGCCAGTTACTAGTAGCCAACTTAACTTACTTCTCGTAGCCAGCTACTAGTAGCCAACTTTACCCACTTGTTGTAGCCAGTTACTAGTATCTAACTTAACATATCTTTTCCACTAAATATGTTTAACTGTCAACTTTTTTGAAAAGAAAACATTATCAAATGATAAGTCGTTCAGTAAAATAAAATAATAAAATGTTTTAAAGATAACGTTACTGAAAACATGATTTTAGAAAAATATAACTTTTTTGTGAATTTTGAAAATTGAGAAACATATCTCAGATCGGGGATTGTCCACACCTTGTACGCAGTATTTGGCAACACTTTGTCATTGTTTAAGTGAATAATTCAATATAAATACTACCATTATATAAATATTGGCTATAAACTTTTTTCATAATAGTTGTTGGGCCTTAAATGTTTTTGTACTAAATTTTCTCCGATATATCTGGTCTACCTGATCAATACAAAGGGCCCACGGTGGGTGTGACTGGTCAACAGGGGAGCTCACTCCTCCTAGGCACCTGATTCCGCCTCTGGTATTTCCAGGAGTCCGTGTTCGTCATGTTGACAGAATTGTTTGTTGTTTTTATGGATTCGATCATCGTTATTTTTTAAAGGCTTTCCTAGCTATTTACGCAAGTTTTTGGGGGTTTCTTTGGGGGGGTTTAAACAGTTTCTTTTCATTTTAGGGATTGCTAGGTACAAATGTACTCAATTGGCATAGTAAATCTCACCCTTAAGAGGAAGCAATTTAAAACACCCCAATTTAAGTTACTTTTATGCAGTTACTTTGGAGTAAATGAGATAATGGAACTGTTTTAAACTTCAAGAAAAGATTAAAAAAAAATTCCGATGGAGGGTCCACTTATAAGGGAGTTCACATAAATAGTCTGCTGCAAGTCCAATAAGTAAGATTTTTTTTTAAAGATTCGTTATAGACTTAGACACGCGAGAGACATGAGGCTTAGACTCAAGAGATGTAAAATTCATCAATTAAGAAGAAGGCTAAGGTTCATCGAGCATTTTCATGCAAGTAATTTATTTTACGCATGTCAAAGCGTACAGACGATTTTTTGACAATATTTAAATTATAAAAATCATAATTTAAAAAATTGATAAGCTTATTAGAAAACTTAGTACTAAAAATTAGTCATCAATGAGCATTTTGCAGTCGTTCATGTATATTTGAGAAAATTTCAGAGAAAAACATGAACCTTTAAACTTCAAACAATAAATTTATACGAAAAATATACGAAGCAATATTAAATGAAATGTGCAAGGGTAATATTATTTCTGTCGTAAAGATAGCTTTGAATCATTTCGTCAGATTTTTTCTTTCTTGTTTCCACATCTTTGTGCACACCTCCAAAAATTCAGGTGAAGCTAGGAAAAGAAAAGAAAAGAAAATTGTCCAAAAAATAAAAAAAAAAAAAATAAAAGAAGAAAATGAAATAGCTACACATTTTTTACGGGAAGCTGTCATTTCTAAAATGGTTAAATAGAAATGTTTCTGTTTTCCTATACCACTTACTGAGTACTTGGATCTTCATGTAGGTGTTGATATATTGAGCCAATTTTGATAAACAAATCTCGTAGTAACCCATCGTCTATCTAGCATCTTTCTGGATCTCTCTTCGATTAAAGAGAACTCCGTTTCTCAATCATTACCTTTTTCTGTATGTACCTAACAACGAATTATGCATTTGGTGATTTTAATCTATTCCTTCTAGAGCTAGGATTTTGGACTTTAACGAAGAAAAGGGGACAGGATGTACATGTAGAGCTCATTAGAAAACGTATTTTTAATTTTCCAGATATACTTGTTTTTGGTAAATTAACTTAAAGTATACGGCTTAGAAACGTGCACAATACCGAAAAACCACGCAGATGTCAAAGATGAAATCCGCATTCTATTAGGGAGTGAAAGGTAGTTGATTGACCAGTGCTTGAAAGTGGAGAAATTCTCCCCAAAAGCGCGCAAAAAATATTGCGCCGTAAATTGCACCTTTTTCCCATTATAGGATCTGTAACATTATGGTCAAAGACAAATATATAAAACCATAATGCTACAGATCTGCAGCTAACCAAGATCAGGTTTGGCTCTCGAATAAAATCAGTCATCACACTCATTTGCTCTTAACTGATAGATCATCAATTTCACCCCCACCCCCTTCCTATTGAGTAACAACAAACAACTGGACATTTATCCTTCAATGTCGTGTTGCATATCAAAGAATGTTACAAAATACATTTTGATCTTTTAATTTACCTTTATTTATATTCAGAATAATATTTATTTAACCAGAAGGCAGATAGTGTTGATTGTATGCTGTGACACAGCATTTTTGAGTCTGACAGTTCAGGATTAGGCTTTAATGACATCGTAAGAAAAACTAGAATTTGAAATATTCAAACATCATACTTCATCTTTCTTTGTAGCAAGATCTCTGTTTTCCCTTATTTTGAGTTGTAGCAGCGGCAAATTCCCGTCGTAAGCAATTTTGCAGACGTCGTTTGGATCTGTGAGAGCCATGCTAAAATGACTTCCGGTAACTTTTTCCCATCGGGATCAACCAATAATTTAGGCTTAACGTTATATTGTAAATAAATGTTTTCTGCGTATGTTTAAAAATTTAAAATTCTCATTTTGAACAGAATTTGGTCATTTACGAGCAAGGGCCACTCTTTATCATAAATGTTAGGTACGAAGAATTTCTATCGGGATCAAAATTCAAAATCAATTAGACAGAAAATGTTTACCTCAGGACAGGTGAGTTAAACATACTTTCTTTATTTATTCCTAGTATTTATAGTCAGAATGATATATTCGGTATATTGTAGAATAAGTCATTTACTCATCAGAGGCTTGTTTTATTCTGTAGACCTAAATGCAGCAAAACTGTAGTTTCGGAATGCCTCAACAAAAGAGTGACAATAGGATAATGCCGGAAAACCAAATAGAAGCCACACAATCATGTTCATTAAAACTATCTGGACATCAGAACTTTGGAAACAACAATAAGAAGGAATGATTTAACCAAATTATCATGTCCCTGAGGGTTCATCTCCTATTCAACCTACCCCAATACCCCATAACAGGGATTTCAATTGTGTTGATTTTTGTTGGGGTATGTAGCGTAGCAGCCTCAGTGTTTGGATTCATTGAAGTAATATGGGGCAGTTACATTGCTGCAGGTGCATGGGGTGGAGGCATGGCCGTTGTAACAGGACTTTATGGAGCAGGAGCAGCGTACAGCAAAGGAGTGCATGCTGTTATGTCTTTCACAGTTGTGGCATTCTTTTGTTGTTTGGTGTCAGCAGGTCAAGGTGTAATGTCAGCAGCTGGTCTGGATTTCAGTAGTGGATTTTATTCCAATGTGGATTTGTTTAAAGATAGTAATGGAGGAATGACTAAATTGATTCATGCCATTCTCTTAGGAACAGCAGGATTGCAATTCATTCTCGCTCTAATTTTAGCGGTTATTTGTACCAGGCACATATGCATTGGTCGGAAACGAGAAAAAGCTAACCAGAAAAATCTACTTTATGGATCTAGCCCTTTCCAGCGTGGAAATGAAAGAGCAAGTTCATCGAGTCAAGCTCCTTTAGTTTCTGGTTCAGGGAGAAAAAAAGGAAAGAACAAAAGACAAAAGAGTAATCCACGAGAACATCATGTATCCAATCCAAATCAAACTCCAACAACATGCACCCTTATTACTTACATAATTTACAAATGTAATATTTCACGTGATTTATTATCAATAATAGTAGTTTATTTAATGCCATTTAAATGCACTAAGCGCATACTGTTTAAAAAAATTGTCTTCTAACCTCAGAAAACGAATATGTTTTGTGTACTTTCCACACATCTGCTTTATTTACATGAACACATTTAAAGAAGGGAATATAAAATGATAAATCATTGCAGGTAATATCTTTATAAACATTCAAAAACACGCCCTTTACATGCCCGAATGAACAGACATGTCAGGCAGACCGTATACACGAATGAAGAAGAGCCAGTTCCCCATTTGTAAACCTTGTAGGATTGTTGTTTTATTTCTATCAAAAAGTAAGAATCTAAGTCCATACATAATTTAAGAAAACAATAATGAAAATTATCGCCACAGTTTTGCAAATATCTTTTTAGAATTACTCATGACTTCACTTTTTAATTAAAATACTGATCATAATGTTCTTTAGGGAATACATAATTTTCTTTAGATAATGTTTTTCAATTATACATTTAATTTTTTGCTGATCATTTGCTGATCATTTTTCTGCTGCAAAGTGTTGGACACGTGTACTAACTACATGTACATGTTTTTGGTATTTTCGTAATTTTTTTTTCTGGAGTTTCAATTTCGTTTAAATATAACAGAATATCTACATTAAAGTAATTTCAAGTAAAATTATATAGTTTATATATTCATCATGCATTTGATTTCTGCTGAAAGAGGGAAAAATTGAAAAACCTTTCTTCAGAATTTGTTTTTCTAACTCAAAGAAGGAAATGAAAAATGATTTTTTTTTTCTAATTAAGACTTTTGATAGGAATATAAAGAAATATCTTTTTAATTAAGTCTTTCATTGATGATTTTTCGTACAAGAAAAAATATGAAAGGAAGAAAGATATTTGTCTGTTTGATGTTCCTTCAAGATACTAATAATACTTTCACAAAGGTAATTGACAAAATACATATGTAATTTTTACCCTTTTTTATGGTTGATAGTTTAATCTCAATGATATTTTTATCTTTTTTTTTAAGTTATTCTGTTTAAGGGTCAGATTATATTTGTCGGAACAGCTTCGAACCATTTTGTCGGATTTTTTTCTTGTTTCCACGTCTTTGTTCACTGCTCCAAAACTTCAGGTGAAGAAAAAGAAAATGACTCACAAAAAAAATGATAAAGTAAAATTACAAAAAGTACATATAAAGTAGGTAGAAAACAATATTAATGACGTGGTCTTTAACTAATAAGATATGATAAAGGGATGTTTATTTATAACTATATAATGCATTGTCAACTTTTTTAAAGCATAAATTATTAAAATTACTAACCATATAATTGTGTGGCCTTATTTTAACTTCAGAATGCGGATTTCATCTTTGACATCTGCGTGGTTTTTCGGTATTGTGCACGTTTCCTTTCCAGCGTGGAAATGAAAGAGCAAGTTCATCGAGTCAAGCTCCTTTAGTTTCTGGTTCAGGGAGAAAAAAAGGAAAGAACAAAAGACAAAAGAGTAATCCACGAGAACATCATGTATCCAATCCAAATCAAACTCCAACAACATGCACCCAACATCAAACATTTACAGATTCTGAACCAAAAGTAAGAGGACGGAGATTTGGAAATATGCCTGTAGCAGGAGCTAATATAGTGGAAGCACAAAATTTTAGTAGAAATAACAGTAGAAATTCATCAGTTCGTGGCCACAGAGGAGTTATGAATGCTAATGACTCCATAAGGTCATCAAGAAGGAGACAACGGCCACCCTTACCGTTACAGGGCTCCCGCTATGACCATGAAACACAAGGATTGTTGACACAAGTTCAGAATAAATTGGCTCTAGAATCTGGTGATACCAGTTTTATTGATGACCCTGCTCGAGAAATATTGATTGTCCCAAGAGCATCTGTTTCTGAATTTGACTTATTGGAGGATGTAGTAATAAATGAAAGCAGAAGATCTTGTGAGCCCTCTCCCAATTTCATCCCAATCAGGGATACTCACAATAATCCAGTATCAATAGAAGATGATGATGAGTTGCCCCCTTACGAAGAAACTGTGATGCCTAATGTAGAAGGGACACACATTTCTGTGTCATCACTGAGAACTAACACAGAGGAAGAAATCAACGATCTGGATAACTTTGACAGACAAAGCAATTCACTGTCTTTTAATTCTGACTTACATTCATCTTCAACTTTTAGATCTGAGGAAAAGCAGTCAAACAATGGAAGCAGAAGGCCTGTTTCTTATTTTGATGAGCCACAAACCCCAAAGCAAAGGGAGAGAAGTTATACACTGGGAACTTTGCCTATATCCCAAACGCATTTGCTTGATCCGCTTAGAGAAAAATTCATGCAGGATTATTTCTTTACAGAGCAGGATCCTCAAGGGGTATCTTACTGTGAAATTTCACGGGAAGGAGATAAAATTATTGAGCAAATGAAACCAAAGCCTAATGGTGATTCTAAATACAGTGTGGAAAGGGCTCTTCAAAGAGAAAATTCACTAAAAAGTACAAGAAAACCTAGTGAAGTTTCTGAATCTAAAAGTAATGACTTCTGTTATCCAAAACCATTTTTCCCAGGAGAAATTGATCCCCGACGACTCTCTAAAGCGTCAACTGTTTCTTTGCCTGCTGGATTTGCCCCTCCCAAACCACCAAGAATATTTACTGTGGAAATGAGTTCTTTACAATCTCCATTGAATGAGAGTCAAGAATTAGCAAAACCTGATGAAAGAAAACCAGTACAGCCATTGAAAATTGACTTGAGTCAAGTTGTTCTTAGAAGGAAAAAAACAAGTTCAAAGCCTCCTTTTAATGATACTTCAGGAACTCAGCTTGTTCCACCAGACTTATCAATGGAAGCAACAGAACCAAGGAAACCAAAATACGATGTGGATGCATTTACTCCTCTTACTCTTAAAACATCCCAAGACCCATTTTCTTCATTTTCCCAAACAAAACCATATGCTCAATCATCTCCAAAGCTGAAAAATTTTGAACAATTAACTCTTCCAACAACGTTGCCTTGTTTATCACCAGTTTCAAACACCAATAACCAAGAAAAGGCAATGGAAAGTTCATTATCTGAGAATTTAGAAAAAGACAATAGTTTTTTCGATATGATCAGTGGGGTAGGGTGGGGATGCATTATGTGTAACAAGGGTGAAATCTGGTAAAGAACAGAATGGTCAAAGCTTCTCAGGTGAGCGATGTGGCCCATGGGCCTCTTGTTGATGTTCGGGAGAAAATGTTAACTAATACATGTACATTGAAATCCATTACTTCTGTGTCATTGTCTACAACTGAATCTCTTTCAGGCATCTCTGTGGGTGCTAAATTAGAAAAATAATTATTGGATACTTTCATTAAAAGAATGGAGGCATAGAAGGCGAGGACAATCCCCAACTCTGAGAAAATACAAATGTTCATGAAAAGTTGTTTCAAAAATTGTATTCTTAATACATCTTTTATCTTTTGAATCTTTACACATTTAAATCCTGTATTTTATTGAATTCATTGTTTTAAGATAAGTGAGAAGGCAAAAAAAAATTCATGGCGACGCATAATTTCGAACTCTCTCCAAAGTGCAGGGCTTGGCACAAGACTGAGCGCATTAACAACTACACTACGAAGACTGTGTTATGGAAGTCTGTCAGTGGAGTTAAATAAATGAGTTTGTTGAAGCATACAATTTGATTAAGAAATATTTGATTTTCATAAAGATTGAGTTCAGATTCCATTTTTTGGAAACATGAAATAGATTTTACATTTAGATTTCTTTAATTTAAGCAGTTACAAAGCCTGGAAACTTGACCCATTCATGTTTAAAATTCATTTTTTGAAAAAAAGATTATCAAATAAGACATTCAATAAAATAAAATGCTTTAGAAATGACATTACCCTGGTATACTAAGAACATAAATTATTACAATATAACTTACTGTGAGTTTTGAAAATTAAGAAAAATGTTGTCTCAGAACGGGGGATTGTCCACACCTTGTACACCACCCTTTTCCTGTTATTATTGGTACATGTGAAATGTAGAATTTCATTTGATAATTGACCTCCAGTTTAACCCTTGCCCAAATCCCTGTGTCTTGTATTCAAAATTAAATCAGAGTAACATCAGAACTTCTTGGCCAAGTGGTTCTTAAAATTTCAAACAACCATATCCTATTTTTTTTTTTTTGCCTTTTTCTTAATTATGTGTAAGACCTTTCATCCTTCACCACTTTGGTCAAAATTTGTCCATTGCCAGTCATAGAAAAGATTATTAGGAATAAATTTGAAATGTGAAAAAATTAGCTGATCATTAAAATAAAACACAGTCCGACAGAAAATTTGTATGCTCAATCATCTCCAAAGCTGAAAAATTTTGAACAATTAACTCTTCCAACAACGTTGCCTTGTTTATCACCAGTTTCAAACACCAATAACCAAGAAAAGGCAATGGAAAGTTCATTATCTGAGAATTTAGAAAAAGACAATAGTTTTTTCGAAGACAGAAATGGTGTAAAGTCAATAGAGAAGAAAAGGAAGAAACTAGATGTAAAGAGAAAGGATCCTCATCCGTTATCTCTTCTGCCATACCTTACCAGATCCGTGTCAGAGTTCACTAATGGTAATAGCATCCAGGGTGTGGAGAGGTCAGGAAAAAGAAATATAAAACAAAGAGAACAACATGACTCAGATCAACCTTATCAGGACGGTTCAGACGAGGATCTGAAGAAATTTCTTGGAATACAGTCTAGTGATAAAAACAGTCATTCTGATGAAATCAGTTTAAGTGAAGTGGGTTTAAGGCAGTGCAATTTAAAAAATCTAGAAACTGAAGTAAACAAAAACAATGACTCAAGTTTACCATCTGACAAAGCTGAAGCAAATCCAAGTGTCTTAAAAGGTCAATCCATGCCATATATCCATGATTCCAAACCAGTTTCTAGTCAAAACAGCAATGCAGCAAGGGAAGTGAGGACCCAGTCTCAAGTGGAATCCAGTCTGCCATTTGGATCTTCTTCAACACCAGAGAGTGCTGTCAATGAAAATGAGGGTAGTGTTAATCATAATCAGCAAACCCAACCCTCTTCTTCAAGAGGAAAACCTATTTATAGCATTCTGCTATGACATAAAAAATGGTTGCTCATGTTTTAAATGTTTATTAAAATTTACTTTGGTGTTGCTTAATGTAGTTTTAATACAGCTACAACCATCCACTATGGTTTTTGTATAGACTGGAAAAATTTAGTTGTTTTGTTATTGATCTCAGTGGTGCAATATGAGATATAGGAAGCATGCTTGTATTTTTTTAATCGCGTCATGCATTTGACTGAAGGAGATAATGCTTGTTGTAAATTGTGCCTTTCACAGATTGGTACTAATATGTTTATTTTACTGGAAGTTCGTATTTACAAATATGACATTGCTTTTTGATATATTTATAATTTATTAGTAAGCTTAAGTATATTTTTTTTTTAATGAAATATGCATTGTTAATTTTTTTTGAGATTTATTTTTAAAAGCTGTGAGTTTGTTAAGTTATAAATAAATGTTTATGATGCAATGCATCTTTATTTGTTGAACATTCCTAATCATTTTACAGGTGATAAAAAATTGACTACAGAAGTAAATATTGTGACATACGAGATGAATTTATTTAAAATTTAAACAGAAAAATATCTATGTTGCTTGAAAAATATTTTTTAGAAAAAATTCCCTTATAAAAAATAGAAATACATGTAATAGGGCATTGCAATTAAATGTATATACATGTACCTTTATTCCAGTTACTGATTTACCTTCACCATAACTTATGTGCATTATTTTGTTTTTTGTTTCTTTTCTTAAGAATTTCTTGCTGAAAACTATAAATGTATATGCATTAGAAAAGTTTCTTTAACAAGTTAATGCTCAGGTGACCTATAAGGCCCATGGGCCTCTTGTTTGCATTACAGGATCTGTAGCGTTATGGTCAAAGACAAATATATAAAACCATAACGCTACCCATCTGCAGCTAGATCTTGGTCTGTTGCATTTTTCTCCTTTCCTGTTACAAAATAATTAATACACTGTTATTCATGAAATCTAAAGTGAATGGAGGGTATCGTATATCGTCTCTGTCGTGGTCACAGACAGTTCTATAATTTTACTTTTATGTTAGACAAGTAGAATGCCACTACACTGGGCAGCATCAACAGGGAAAGATGATGTTGTAGATTACCTTCTTGGTCTCAATGTTCCAGTAGATGCTAGAGATGAGGTAACACAATGTAACAATTACTAATGGCCTCTTTTGTTTTGTTAAATCTCAATTGAACTTTAAATTTCTCTTATTTTTTGGTCTTAAAGTTTGTATCATTATTTTTTCCAGTCCAACTGGACACCTCTTATGATTGCCTCCTCTGCTGGTCATGAACAAATAGTATCACAGCTCATGGCTAAAGGAGCCCAAGTAAACGCGGTCAATAACACTGGACAGTGCTCACTACATTACGCTGCCTCTAAAGATAGATATGAAGTAAGTGTTGACTACACTATATGCTGCCTCTTAAGATAGATATGAAGTAAGACATATTATGACATTACATGTACATGTATTATGCACTTGTATTAAGCTGATTGTTAAGAAAAAATATGTTTGTTTATGTCCCTCAAGATTGTTTTCCCTCATTAAAATAAGAGCTAGGAAGCTAACCACCAATCACTGAAGAAGGCTGCAAATTAGACAATTTGGTCTAGTGTTAACAAAGATAAGAAACCTTTTTTTAACAAAATTCTTTTCTTCGACAATTATTAATTTTTTGTACATTTTAGATTGCAGAAAAGTTATTGGAACATGGAGCAGATGTGAATATATTTGATCAGTATGGACACATACCATTACATAGAGCTGCATCAAAGGGACATATAAAATTAGTGAAGCTTCTTCTTCAGTACATTGTGGATGTTAACCACAGAGACACAGAAGGAAATACACCACTGTAACTATCTACAAATTATTGGCTTAAATTCTGAAATGAACTCTTACTAATTTTAAATTTAAAAAAATAGTTGAGAAAATAAGATTAAGATTTTTTTATGCCTCTTTCGTGAAATGACTGTGGCATATAGTGTAATATTAACCCCTTACATGCATATGTCACTTGGTTTTTGTCATTTCGATTTATAATACCTGGTATTTCAAATCATGACCTCTTGGGGGTTAAAATTCAAGCCCCCTCCCTCCCCCCTCCCCGCCCTCAGTTAACTTTCAGTTCTGATCTGATATGTGCTTTTTTCTATCCAATTGCTCAGATGAGTGATGTGGCCCCTGGGCCTCTTGTTTATTTAAGTGTTGAGGAATACTGTTTTCTTTTTTCTTTCAAGAATCTCACTTTTAAATGAAGTTCAGAGATTTTAAGGCATGCATGATGGACCTAAAGATGCTTATTTTTTATTAATATTTTACAGACATTTAGCTTGTGAAGAAGAAAGAGTCCAGGTAGCAAAACTTCTTATACAGCAGGGAGCAAAAGTAGAACTTCTTAATAAGGTATGGCACTATAATTAATGGATTAGAGTGTTTGTTTGTGTCACGGTACAGTAGAAATATGAGGCAGACCAGACTGGGATTCAAACCCGGACCTCACGGTTCTTCAGTCAGGTGCTCTAGTAACTGATCATCTCTGGCCATCGGCAATCAAACCTGTCTGACTGCCACAGTTTGTATTTATATGTTGCAGTTGCAACGGTTTGGAATATGGTCTGGGATCTTCGTGCAGTATGTAAAGCACGTAACTAATGTTGCAGAGGTTCCAGGTTTGATTTCTGGTCCAGCCATACATTTTTTACTTTCCTTTGAAATAATTTGGTGCTGCTGACCAGCCTTTGAACTAGTAAGTAAAACTCTGGTCAGGGGCAGTAAAAACTTGTGTCTTCAGGAGGGAGGAATGTAATGGTTTGGGCAATGGATATTGTCTTAGGTAGTTCAGTTGGTAGAGCATCTGACTGATGCAGGGGTCACAAGTTCCAATTTAGGAGCCATTTTCTCCTTTTTAGTCACAATTCAGGGCTTAACATTAACTTTTTTTCCTACTTGTCCTTTCGGACAATTGACCAAGACATTTACTTGTCAGAACTTCAACTTCACTTGTCCAAAAACTTTTTTAAATAAAGATCTAATACTGTCTGTTGGAAAAGTAAAAATACTTTACATGTGCATTATTTTATTTATAAATGCAACAAACACATTAAACAAAATTTTATCTTGACTTTCTGTCCTTACAACATAAATTCTGTCAACATAACACAGAGTCCGGACTTCGTAAGTCCCATGCCTATTTGCAGTAGTATGCAATTAGTGAACTTCAATCCCGATCGAGTGTAGTCAATTGCATAGCTATTGATATCAGGATCGAAGTTCTATGGGAAAGAAAAATACTCAAATTATGTAGTTTTTCTCTTATAACCGGAAGTTGTCGTTTTAGTTTCCGGTGGGACTGATATATTTCAAAATTACAAATCAGATGTTTTAATGTGATGCAAAAAATATTTCATGAAAGAAAAGTTAAAAATTTTGATTTTTTGGATCACTTCCTGTGACAACCGGAAGTGACGGCTGACGATCTTATCCCAACTGATTTTGCATACTTATCATGATCTACCATTTATATAAGTTTGGTGTCTTAATATCTTACCATTTACGAGATCTAGCTATGATAACTTTTCATTTTGAGGACAGGAAATCACGCGACCGGAAGTGAATTTCACAAGGATGTTTGACGTAACTGTAGTCATTTGCAGTCTGAATAACATATCCAAAAATCATTACAAATACTTTATCTATAAAAAATATTTATGGGAAAGAAAAATACTGAAAATATGCAGTTTTTCTCTCATAACCGGAAGTTGTCGTTTTTATTTCCGGTCGGACTGATATATTTAGAAACTACAAATAAGATGCTATAATCTGATACAAAAAAATTTCATTAAAGAAAAGTTGAAATTTTCGATTTTTTTGATCACTTCCTGTGACGACCGGAAGTGACGGCAGACAATCTTACCCCAATTGGTTTTGCCTACTTATCAAGATCTATTACTCATATAAGTTTGGTGTCTTAATCTCTTACCGTTTCTGAGATATGACTCGGACAAAACTTTTTTGAAAAAAGAGGAAATTGGACATATCTGACGACCGGAAGTGACGTTTGAAAAACTGAAAACAGCATCTGAAAGATATTTTTACTCTCCATCATTCCTGAAAATTTCATGAGAATCCGTCCAGTCATCTCTGAGAAATCGTCAAAACAAAAAGGCAAAAAAATAATAATAATAATAATAATAATAATAAAAAGAAACTAGATACGATCTCGTTGCGAGCAACGAGAGGTCTTCCGTCCATTTTAGGAAAAGAAACCCACGTAAAATCGAGCTGAAAAGAGATTCAAAATTTTGGTCACAAGGAGGATTGAACCCATGTCGCCAACGTGAATGCGCTTTTTTTTTTTTTTACTTTTTTATCCTCAACGCGCTAACCATTAAGCTATTGGGAGTACTGCTCTTAACATACTTGTGTATACTTTTGCAACAGTTCACCGGTCTAAGCATTATAAAAAGCATTCATAATTTCGCGCCAAACGCCACGAGTAAATATTCGCGCCTTTTCTTTGGACTGATCTATTAAATAGGTATCATAGCTTCAATTAAATTTTAAAAATAAAACATTCTTAGCGCCTTTATTTTATTTCGACGTTAAGAAAGTATATGTAACACATTTTACACATTACATATTGTATCTAGCCCAGTTACACTAAAGCAGTGAAACGGAAATTAAGTTTTAAGATTGACACGCAATTGCAACTTACTACTGTAACGTGTCGGACCTGAGCGGTCAGTAGGTCCGTGCTCGGATTACCGAGTTTTACTGGGGATATGATTGAATGCAATATTTACAGATAATAAATATGACACCTGCCTGGTGTCTTTAAATCAAATGACCTAAGTGCTTTGAACACATATATCTTCAGTTAATACCGGCACCCGCCTGGTGCCATATGACAATTGCCTCACCATACAACTGACTATATAAGTCAACAGCCACCTGCCTAGTGCCTCTTCATTTAGCCTTTAACACCTGCCTGGTGTCTTACTGCTTACCAAGTTGCTTATATAACTCTAGCCAAGTAGCTACAATGTACTTACACAGTATTTAACTTTGTGAGAGCTTCTCTGTCCTAATGACAAACCTACAGCTAACGTCACACAGCTATATTTTAACTTGTCACCGACTACGGCAACTTTGCACAATTCGATTTGATCGATACACTAATTGGTTTCTGTACCAAAGTGAAGACACAAGCCAATTGGCTGTACTGCCCCCTTGTACCTCAACTTATTCAATGATCATAAGTTATCAGATATCATATTGATAAAATACTACAGACTGCCTTTCTTTTGGCAACACTATTATTATTTTCGAACAGAACATCATTTATCAATATTACTTGTATAATTCTTTTGTCAATTGACCATTTAATTACAATATTTACATTGATTATCTATTATAATATAAACAAGTAACGGGAGGTAACTCCTCCAACCATTTCACTACTACGTGAGAGTCGAAGTAGTTTTTTACATTTCATGTATCCTTATGTCAGAAT
>PRKT01000090.1:1373036-1384422 GCA_003671525.1 Saccostrea glomerata | reverse complement strand
GTCGCGTCCTGGATAGTATATATCACGATCTATAATCCCTGAAAGTTTCACATTGATATCTTCTACCGTTCTTGAGATTAACCGTAGACAAAATGTCATTTTAAATTCAGAAAATGTCCCGTAACTTGGCACCAGATGCGAATTTCCAAAAAATCTCTCGGAAAAAATAACTTCAGATAATAACACATAAATTCTATAAATTTCATGAAAATCCACCAAGTAGTCTTCGAGAAATCGCGTGCACAAAATTCGGTGTACGGAAAAATAATAATAATAATAATAAGAAACAATAGAATCACTATAAGGTCTTCCGTGAAGACGGAAGACCTTAATAATAAGAAACAATAGAATCACTATAAGGTCTTCCGTGAAGACGGAAGACCTTAATAATAAGAAACAGAGTAAAAACAATATGTTCCCCAACTTCGTTTGGGGAACATAATTAATGAGTTTTGAGTGTGAGGATCTAACTGATAGAGCATCAGTGTTATCTATATCCCTTGGGTATTGGGCAGATGGGTAAGCCTGTTGAATTAAAAATAGCTCTTGTTGGCTAGCTTAAGTATTAAAATGAATTTGATGAAAAAGTAATTAAAACTTATTTGATATTGCATAATAGACTAATCTGATATTATTATATACTCAGTAGATCACTTAATTTTCGCTACACCTTATTTTCGCGAGATATTCATTGACTCTTGATTAGCGAGACAAAATTTTCACGAATTGTGGTTATTGCTCTATATAATCATAAGGAATACTATTATACGCGAGAATTAAATTTGCGCGAGCACACTATCTCGCGTAATTACGCGAAAATAAAGTTCTAGCGAATAAAAAGTTATTTACAGTAATATTATTAATTTAAAAACTAATTTTAAGGGGCGGGGTGGAATCAGCATGTCCATATGTATTACATATTAAAACTTGTCAGACATTAAATCTCAACCAAAAAAAATCTTTGAATATTTTATATGTTTAAAAAAAATTTATGGTAAATAGTGCAGACCCATTCATCTCTTGGTAGTAATGAGTAGACAAGCATCCAGTTAAAGATTGATTAATAAGTTCAATGTAGGAAGGCTAGCTATCTCAATCAGCAGTCTTATCTGTATCCTTTGGGGATTAGACAGAAGAAGTGCTGGTCAGTTTAAAGCACAATTAATTTGATGGCCAGCCTTTCTTTTCAAAATTAATTTGGTAAAGATTAAGATGTTAAGACTAATTTGATATTGTTTAATATGATCGGCATTTGACAAGATCTAACACAACCAGCATAGAAATCTATTAATGATGTAATTTTTATTATAATTAATGCCTATCACAGGGAATGGATAAATATTTGAAGGAATGGAAAAATCATGGAAATCTTAGAATCAAGGTTGACATGATTTTCTTGCATGCTAAACTGTTCAAGAAAATTGTATTTTTTTGACGGGCGTATCTTGCTGTGGCGCGGCATTTTATTATGTACTGTTTCTGTCTTCAAGTACATGTACCGGTAAACTTTCAACAGTCGTTCTATTAAATATTTAGAGACTTCTTCACATATAAATGCACTTGTCCAATCAGACAAGTGCCCAGCAATAGACACTTGTCTGTAATTTTTTTTCACTGTTACTGGACAAGCGTTAATGTTTAGCCCTGCAATTATAATATTCTAATTTAATTCTATCTTATAGGTAGTATTATTTATTGTAAAAATAATATCACACTATTTCTTCTTACTTGAATGTGTGGGGGGAAGTCTTAAATATCAATGGGTTTGGTTTTTGTATAAAATAAAAATGTATAATTGGTTGATGTAAACATGCATATTAATATTGGCTACCTCCATAAAAGGGAGGGTTACTTTAATTAAGGTAAGGTTTGCGTCTCCCTCCAACTCATATTTTTTTAAATATGCACACATGCTATATATCAATTTATTCAGGGAGATTAGCTTCATCATTTAATATGATTTTCAAAGATATTGCCCGTCCCATTTTTTTAGTAAAAGACGCCAAATTTAACGTATTTCATATTTCACCTCGAATATTATTTTCATTGAAAAAATTGATTTATTTTATAAATTATCAAACTTTTATAATTAAAATGACCTTAATAAGTATAATTCATGCTTCTATTATTTAAACTTTTAATTTTCCGTTATCAAAAATGTGAAAATTGGGGTAAAAAAGAAGATTTTTCAATTTTCCTGGATAAAGTGAAACCGTTGCCATGGCTATAATTGAAAGGAGGGGTGTGTATATAGTTTTTGTCCTCTCTGTCTGTCTGCTGTTATCTCATAACATTGACTGGGTGGGGCTATGGCTTTCATATTTCATAGGTGTATTCCTTGTGTCAAGACCTTTCTTTGGGTGCCATAAAATGTGACCTCTTGACCTTTGAAATTGACCCACTTTTACCAAAAAAATTCCCATCTTTAACCTTGGCCGTTACTTTTTAACATTTGGTGCTAGGGCTTTCATACTTCACATGTGTATTCGTTGTGACAAGGCCTTTCACTTGGTATAAATATTTTTGACCTTGACCATAGGGTTGAATCCACTTTTAAAGTTTAACCTTAGTCATAACTTTTGAAAAGTTATTACTTGGGGCTGTCATATTTCACAGGTGCATTCCTTGTCACAATCCATGATACCAACTATTTTGACCTTTTGACCTTGGAGTTTAGCCTGTAATTTAAAATTATAAACTGAAGAGGTATTATGTGAGTTTGCAGATAAGGCACTTTAAATAATTTTCCCATCAAAATAAATCTCTAAAAAAAATTGATCTGTTGAAAAATGAATTGCATTTCAGTGTTCCCATTTCATTGCACCATCAATATGTATACTAGCTAGTATATACCTGATATTTGATTTTGTTTTAATCCAACATTTTCATATTTGTCAATTTTTATATAATTAATTATATATGAACTTATACATGTATGTGCATGTGCCATTTGCACATTGATCTGCACATGCAGCAAGAGGGTTTTTGTTCCCTTTGCTTGATACCAATTTTCATGCATTTTTACTTAACTCTTAAGCATTTTTTTTATATCATTATTAACATATTGAAAATTACAGTTAGAGGTTTTAATATTACACTTTTGGTTTATTTATTTTTTAGGATGAAAAGTCACCACTCGATTTGGCACCACCCAGTTTAAAAAGATCATTACAAAACTCTGTTTCATGAAGGTCTTTTCCACCAGAAATCCATCTGATGTGGACACTACTCAAAACTCTGGTAGTATTTGTGGTTACTGCTTTTGCCACTAGTACATATGTACTTCTAAATAGAGGACAAGACCACACGGCTAATAAAATTGGAAAATATTTCATACAGTTATACATGTACATGTTCCATTTACATTTAATTTGTGGACATCTTAAAATTAGTTATAACAAATAAGATCTGAATAAAGTTGCATTACATATATGTACACTTTGTGTTTCCAAAATAAACTTATTAAATGTGTCTTTCTTATTTGTTTCATGAATATTTACTGGACATAATTCAATTATTTGGACACAATTAAATGTACAAAAGCATGACTTTGCTGTCAGAAGTTTGTTTGATGATTTACAGAATTACCTAATCTGGATATTGTATTTGACTTGAGGATGATTGGTTGCCATTAGCACTTGGTGTGAATATACAATGCGAGTCCCAGGACATGCTCCTCTGGAAAATTTTTAGATGTTGCAAAAGTCTGCTTTTTACATTTTTGTTTCATTTAGGGAAATTTCTGTAACAAAAGGGTTTTTTTGACATTTTGTCATTTAGGGAAATTTCTGTAACTAAAAGTTCCTGTTATCATAGACTTATTCAGGATAAGTCAACAAAGAAAGGGAAACGCCTTTTCTTCAGTATATTATTATGAGATTTCTTTTGTTACCTTTCAATACGAGTATATATATACTTTCACTTTCCAGCTCATGACCTACTTTTAAAAGCAAGCATATATCTGTTAATTACTTCACGTACTACAGATTTTCATTTTACAATTCTAATCTACATGATTGTACATATTTACCAATTTAAGGCCAGATAAAGTTAATCTTTAGATTCTCATCCTAATTTGCTAAAAAAAAATTAGGGCGGTTGGGCGGATTTTATTTTCTATTTTTTATAATTGAAAATATCAAGAAAAGATGGACTTTTCGTACACATTTGTCCTTATGTTAATACCTATATAAATAGATTTGTATGACTTCTCATAGGCCTTTCCCCCAAATACTTTTTAGTTTCGCCAACAAATCCTTCTGTTTAAAAATTTCTGTAAAATATCACAGATTTCCACCTTTCTAAAAAATTCGATTGTTCTTGGGACTTCACATGTTTGACATTGAAGTAGGTCATACTTGAAAAATCTATAAATATTCTACTGGAAAGTCTGGGCTTGAACATATATGGTTTTAATATTTAACATTTTCTTAACACTTTTATTCTCTAAATTCTGCCAACGATGTTTTAGTTATACCCTAAAATCTTGAAAATAAGCCGCGGCTTATTTTAAGTTTTGGTAAGAAAGTGGGGGCTTATTTTCAAGACCGGCTTATTTTCAAATTGCGGATAATTATCAATGCAAAAAACTGGTAAGAGAAGAGAGCACTCCAGATTGTATTCATTGGCGTTTCCCGGTGTACGTTCTTCAGGATCGTCTACTTTATATTCTGAGAATGCCGATCCCGAAAGTTTATTTCATTGTGTACAGCATATGAATTTACATGAAACATAAACTTGTTTTTAAAAAAAAGTAAAAATAATATATAAGATATACGCTTGCAATTGAATTACTTGATAAATTAATCAAACAAACACATATTTATACAACTCAGTTGCGGTACATTGAAATGTAATTACTACCAAGCCCTGCCAATCAGCAGGTTTCGATCTTGCCTTGGGCAGTATATTACCTGGCAGTTAAATGCTTTACAAACAAAAACTTCCTTTTAACCATTTACTTATTTAATTATTACCACCTTTTAACACATCGTTAGCTTGTACAAGTCTAGATGAGATAATTATTGTTCTGACAATTTCATGAAAAAAAATCACCATTTAAGCTGGTTCCGCAATTAAGTTCTTTTCAGCAAGCGTAACATGATTAATGGATAAAAAATTAACTTTATTAACAACAATTTATTTAGTAATTTTACAAATTTTTAAGACGCAGAAATCGTCAAACGTTTAACGTCTGTTCTAAATGGAATTGTCATGACCGGCTTATTTTCAAAACTGGCTTATTTTCGAGTAATTGGTGTTTCTCGGCTGTTGGTGGAGTGATTGCAATGCTTTGATATTTTCCAACAGATTTACACATTTGTTGTGAGTAGAATTTAATGGAAAAAATATAGTTTTAGGCAATATCATGAAGATTTAACTTAAGGTCTAACAAAAATAAGGATAAACAAGAAAGTTAGAGACTGTGCAGCTGACAAAAGTGACATACAACTTGTAAACACATGCTAGTTTCTATCGGACTGGTATACTGAGTATATTCTCTATGTACACAGTTTAAATCGATCGCCAAAATATGTATGAAGTACTTGTTCACGTTGTTAATAAAACAATTATTTCCCTTGCTTATTTTGTTCATTTTTATTCATGAAAAGCAAGTCATTTTATTTTATATTTATTAGTAACGGTAGATATTATTGCGCCGTATGATTCGGCCATATATTGACCTCTGACCTCCGACAAACTTCATACAGAATTGAAGATATTATCTCTCTGTATGTTTATATAGTGGAAAAATACCACAAATGTATATATTATACATGTAAATGTTAAATATATTTATTTAAATTGTTGTAACTTCGGAGAAACGCACAGCGACTTCAAACGTTCATATCATATAACCGACCGCCTCTTGGCGGCCGGTAATAAAAATATACTTTTTACACTCAAAAATCAAAATAAAAAACATCGGGGCGGGACAATTTGAGAGGGGCGGGCGGGGATGAGAATCTAAAGATTAATGTTATCTGCCCTAACTGTTCTTATGATTTATCACTGGATTAAAAACAACATTTTAACGAAGCCCGGAGATACCATAGAACTAGATACTAGTATGTGCTCCCAGGGCAGTGCGTATTTGTACACTGGACATCGTGTATTTTCGGCCTTAAACCAATTGACCCTCACTAGTTCAGTAATATTGATATAAGACATATCGGTCAATTCAACGGTCGCCCAACTTCAATCTATTTTTCTTTTGCAAATCTAAATGGAATACTTACGTGACTTACACTAACTCCAGCTTATTTTGTCCTCTCAATACGAAAAATAAAGACGTTATTTCTCTACGGTTGATATATACTGTATATTATGGTGTCCGGATAGGGCCAATTGCAAAAGCTCACCAGCTCGTTTAGAAAAACACGCCGTCGCGCTAACACAAAACGCGCTGTCACGCTAACACGAGTTCGCACAATACGCTGTCACACTGACGCGATTTCAAGCAACACGCCAACGCGCTAACACACAACGCGCTGTCACGCTAACACGAGATCGCACAACACGCTGTCACGCTAACGCAATTTTCAAGCAACTCGCCGTCGCGCTAACACACTACACGTCTTCGCCAGTTGTGTGTAAACGCGTCGGCGTGTTGTGCGAACTTGCTAACACGAGATCGCACAACACGCTGTCACGCTAACGCAATTTTCAAGCAACTCGCCGTCGCGCTAACACACTACACGTCTTCGCCAGTTGTGTGTTAGCGCGTCGGCGTGTTGTGCGAACTTGTGTTACCGTGACAGTGTGTTGTGTGTTAGTAGTCCCTGTCTGTTTCCGTTCTGTTTGTCCAGGATACGTTTTGATAATAACTTATGGATTGACGTACGATGTTTTTCCATGCAGATTTACCAGGGAACGTTGCTTCGTTGATAAATATTTGCAGGTAACTTAAAAGATTGTACTTAACTAAAATCAGGGACGGATAATTTTTTTTTTGCATTTGAAAAAAGTTTGACAAGCCAAGGATAAAGAGAAACTCTGTTTCGGGTGGGGATTGGGGGTTGGGAGTAATATCCAAGGACAGCTTATTTATTTTCTTGCTTGTCGAGGATAGATTACTAGTATTTATTTTTAATTTTTTTCGAGAACAGTCTATTTATTTTCATAATCTGCCAGGCCCATCTCTAGGAATCAGAAAATGCATGTATATTAAGATTTTGGCTTTATAGACATAGGCGTCGGAACCCTTTTTTCCAAAGTTAGACTTAGTATAGACATTGAACATTGCTGCGTAGGCATACGCACGAAATAGGATTTTCATGTTTGGAAAATACACATCCCTTGTTTTTGTTTTTTGTATGTGTGTGTTTTTTTTTTTTTTGCTTCTCAGGTTTTTTAGGAGGTCTAAAAAAAATTTCTTACCCTTAGCCACCCACTTTAATTTGCTTCCGACGCCAAAGATAGATATTTTCCGTCGTTTGGTAATAATTACCATGTATAACATTCGTTAAAACTTAAAAATAAATTGAACTTCAATCGATAAAAGTTGAAGGTAAATGGACACGTCTTACCCGGCCTTCCCTCTTTATCTTTTCTCTCGAATATAGGCATAAAGAGGGTCTCCATTTTTCACCAGTATATTTTGTACCAAATTGCAACAATTTCAGCAAGCATGACTTGGGTTGATATGCGTAACTAATAAATCCAATGATCAATGAATCATGCACTACTCGACTTTATACTTGTACACAAATATGATAAAAGTAAATTTTGCGATAATAGAATAAAATAATCGACCAATTTAAATATTCGTAATGGACTGAAAAAATCTTTAAATTCTTAAATTCAAGGTTTAAAAAAACTTTTTTTTTTAAATTCAAGGTTAAAAAAAAACTTTTAAAGGACAAGTGCACTTAAGCAATACTTAATGGGCCCTTTTTATGTGCCATTTTACTTCAGAATATATTACCAAATCGTTCTCTATTGGTAATAGTTAGATACTAGTGGATATTTCTAATCAAAGAGCATGTTAAACGCTACTTAAATCAGCATGGATTTGAAACAATTGAATATTTTGAAAGGCCTATGGATACCCTTTAAATCCGGAAAAGTCGTACCGAACCTTCTTTTAGTTTCGCTGAATAGATATTTAAATCGATACTTGAACAATCTGATGGTGGATCATAGTCGGGCGCGTTTGCGGAATGATATTCCAAAAATATGGAATAAAGTTGTGTAGTTGCCAGTATCTTAAATGATTAGACTAAGAAATTGGTACTCTTGAATTTGAAAAATTACAATAATACAGGGTGATCCAAAATATCTGATACTACTTTGACTTTCAATAACTTTGTCAATAATCATTCTACATATTTCATTTATACATCATTTTAAATTGCTAATCCTATCATTCTGATAAATATAAAAAACGGAAAAAAGTTTATGTTGCCATGACGTTATGACTTCATAAAACTTTTATTTTTTATTCTACATGGATATGTCAAATCAGAGAGCTGCAGAAATTGTCCAATTATATGTTGTGACACATACGAATCCAAAACAAAGATTCGTATCATGAGAAAAGGTTATCCATTGGGCACTAAGCTTACAAAACTGCAGGTTAATAGGTTAGTGCAGAAATTTCAATAGACTGGTTTAAGAGAAGATGCTCGTTTGAAAGACATTTGAAGGCCCCATACAATGAAAACTGTTGAATCGGTTGCAGTTGTTAAAGAACAGATAACAGAAACACCACAAAAATCAGTGAAATTCAGGAATCAGGCTCAGTTATGGAAGTGTGTACAGAACTTTACATAAAAACTTTTTCTGTGTACATGCAGTGCCTATGATTAATTTCCAACAAGATGATGGAGGAACCCCAGACACATCAACAGAAAAAGTGTTTAAATGGTTGCAGAAAAACATTCAGTAACCAACTGATTTCGTACAGGACTGACTGTGTTTGGCAACCACATTCTTTTGATTAAAGTCCACAGAATATTTTCTGTGGGGATTTTCAAAGGATAAGGTGTATTCCTCAAAGCCAAACACCCGTGAGTATCTTAAATCAGCAATTACCCGAGAAATTTGGAAAGTTACACCAGAAATGTGATCAATAACTTTAAGAAAAGACTTGAACTCGTGATTGAAAAAAAAAATGGACGTCACTTAGAGCATTTGCTGTAAATAGCAGCATTATTTTGGGACTGTATTATTATTTAAAGGAATGTCTCTAAAATCTGTGGCATGTATTGTATAAAATGTTAAAACATATGTTAAAATTTGAAATGTTTCAATAAAGAGTGTCATGATTTTTTAAAGAATTATTATCACTTGAAATGATATCAGATATTTTGGATCACCCTGTTATTCGTTTCGGAAACCTAAAATGTGGAGTCGAAATGCAAAACTTACTCGGATTAAAGGGTATGTGTGAACTCTCTTTGATTCTGGCTCTTTCTTCTGTTCTTCTTGTTCTGCCATATTTTTCTATATAAATAAATCTATCTGCAAAGATTTTTTTCAGCTTTCACAGACAACCGTAACCAAGTACTTGACCGCATGCGCGGAGTTTCAAAAACTATATCCGGTGTGTCTAATATCGGAAAATAAAGAGGTATAATGCAGAATTTTTTTTCCCGATTAGAGTTTTTTTTCCAATTTTTTTAAAATACACAATTTTCTCCTTTATTTCCGAATTGACATCATATCAAAATTTAACTAATTTTATCCTAGTGACATCCCTAATTTTTTTTATTAATTTTACAGCAGGGACCTATATATACTAACTTTCATTTAGTATATTAGGTCCCTGTTTTCAGTCTCACGGTATTTTATCGTTTGAGAAGTTGAACAGGTTTTTGTCTACATCCATACGTGGATGACGGCGAAAGTCTGTCCACTTCTCTCAAGAGAATACCACATAGGTATTCACAAAGTCTAGCCACCCATGGAGCTCAGTGTTTCCCTTATTTGCCCCTTGAAGAGTTGGCCTGGCTTAGGCTGCACTCCCCAAACAGAAAACCCAGGTGTACCTGTCTTGTGGGCAGATGTTTCCAAATATGCTCAATTCCAAAACACATTTTGAGAATTTCTTGACAACAACCCTGATTATTTATGCTGATAGGAAAATCACTTTGATATATATTATCAGAGTATATCATGTTCTTCTCATTAAGCACACGGATACCTGTAGACAGACCCCCCCCCCCCCCCCCCCCCCCCCCAAATACACCCCGCTCAATTTTTTTTTTTCTCATGAATTACTAAGTGTGTTTCTACTACTCATTTACAATGTATTCCATATGAAAAATCCAAAACATAATTTCCAGATTGAACGATTTACTTAAAGTCATACCCTGGTAATAGTTTTTAATAGTTTTCATGACTTTTTTTTTGTAAATTGTTAAATCTGTGTTATGTTTTGGATTTTTCATATGGAGTACATTGTAAATATATAAGTACTAGAAACATAATTCATGAGGAAAAAATATTTTGACTAGGGGTGTATATAGGGCTAGGGTGGGGGGGGGTGGGGGTGGGGGGGTAGGGTCCTGTCCACAAGTATACCTAACATAACTCCTGTCCACCACCCTGCAAGCAGTACCAGATAGCCTCAACTACCTAACATCTTAAGATTTGCTTCTAGCACCCGATCCCACTTCTGATGTTTTGGAGGTATGTGTCTGCTCTGCTAGCTCCTTTTGTATTGTTTTATGGACTTTGATATTGTATACTGTTTGTTATCTCCATATCCTTCATTTTAATTTTGATAATACTCTTTATAAATGACCTCCCAAGTATTTTGGATCATAATTCTGTTTCTGTTACTCTAGATAAAGAAATGATTTCATGTCTCCTGTATGCAGATGACCTTGTTTTATTATCCAATTCAAAATCAGATCTTCAGTGTAAACTCAATCTCCTCCATGATTACTGTAGTGAGTGGTGTCTCGAAGTAAACATAAAAAAAACAAAGGTAATAATTTTTAATAACTCTGGTAAATTACTGAAGGAAGCTTTCCAACTTGGTAATGACATTATAGAATGTGTAAAACAATATAAATATTTAGGGATAACTCTTGAAAACAATGGAAAGTTTACTGAAGCCAAAAAACAACTGTATCAGAAAAGTTTAAAGGCATGCTTTAAATTCTATAGGGATGTAAAAAATGCTAACCCCTCCTTAAAAACATTTTTACACATATTTGATCACTGTATTAAACCTATAGCTTTATATGGCTGTGAGAACTGGAGCATTATTAATATTACTCCAAAAAGGAAAAATATCCCTCTTTTTGATATATTTAAAGATTGGGAAGTTGAAAAACTCAATATGAAATTCTGTAAATATATTATGGGTGTATCTAAATCTTGTACAAATGTAGGAATCTATTCTGAACTAGGGAGGTACCCATTATATATAGAC
>PRKT01000090.1:1353319-1372234 GCA_003671525.1 Saccostrea glomerata | reverse complement strand
TAGGGCGGGGCCACAATAGGGAATCCAAGTTTTACATAGAAAATATATAGAACAAATATTTAAAAATCTTCTTCTCAAGAACCACTGGGCTAGGCAAGCTGAAACTTATGTGGAAGCATCCTTGGGTAGTGTAGATATTAAATTGTTAAAATCATGACCCTCGGGGGTAGGGCGGGGCCACAATAGGGAATCCAAGTTTTACATAGAAATATATAGAACAAATATTTTAAAATCTTCTTCTCAAGAACCACTGGGCTAGGAAAGCTGAAACTTATTTGGAAGCATCCTTGGGTAGTGTAGATTCTAAAGTTTTAAAATTATAATAGGGAAGGGGTTAGTGGGGCATGATTAGGTATAGCAAGATGGGGAATCTGGTAAAGAACTGCAGCACCCAAGTTACACAGGTGAGCGATGTGGCCCATGGGCCTCTTGTTTGTTTTTGTTTTTATGTGGCTCAGCTTGGTTGTCTTGCTTGTGAGATTATCTTAATTAACCTGCTAAAAGATGTCTTGGCATGGCTTATACACTGAAACGATCCATGTAGCTGTGGACTGACTGCTCTCACAAGCAGCTGCTTCCTACGTATACTGCCCCTGGGTTTGCCATTTTACAGCTTTTAATTTTGTTTTAAAAATCAACTACAGTCCTGTTGACTCTCACGATTTCGCCGTATTTTGTACGGATTTTTAGTCCAAAATACGTCTCACGTTTTGCTATTATGTAGATACGGAAATAAGTTTAGAATTGATAAGTTAGTTTTCGTTATGATCTGTCTCAGTTTCATGCTTTTTTAATCACAAAAAAATTCAAATTCAGTTACTGTATGTCGCGATCGGTTTGCCAAAACGCCATGGTATAAAATGATCAAGAAGGATATGGTTATAACGAACAGTATTCAATATCAAAGTTATGTTATTAAACCATGTTTTAATAATCAGAAAAACAGTTGTTCTCCATTTATATATGTAAAATTAATGGAAAGTGAAATCTTACTGGTGGGAAATGCCAAACCTCACGGACAAATTTAAGCAAAAATACTGAGAGACAACAATATGGGTAAACAGGTCTGCAACTATGATCAGTTTTTGGTAATGTAAAGAAGAAGTTCCCTATTTTGTCTTAAGTGGCTAAAAAAGTTAAACTTATTATATTATCTGGAAAGATTAGGTACCGGTGAACTTGATTTTTAAGAGTCAAAATCAGCAAGCATCGAGCATTGAATGGAAAGTCAAAATTTTATTTTTTCAAAAGCTTTCGGTACATAAAAGATTTTGTCCTACCTAATGCTAAAACACAATTAAAATTTTTTTTGAACGTATGAAGGGAATGGTATCCAAGGAAATTCATTTCCTTAGCAACGGGTTCATAATTCCTTATGAAAATCAATGATTTTTAGACATTTTTCTATGAATATTTTTTTCTGAACGTGATAAGATAAGGTATTTTGGTTACTTTATTTGTTAAAAGAAGGAATTACTTTACTCTCTAAATAGGAAAAACAAAATTTCTTTGGTGATATTGTTGCCATGACAACGAGAAAAGAACATAGCGTCAATGCTTATTAATTTTGAAAAAAATTACATATGTTTATAACTATATACACAAAATCTACAACCAATGCTGGAAAAATGAATGTTGTGATCTTGTTAGGGGTTATCTATATGTCATATCTATACAATAACATTTGCAGGCAACTTTAGTAGAAAAAAATTACAAATGGTTTAAATGTGTGACAATCTGGCATTTATAAGCTTTTTTGAAGGGGTGGGGGTAATTTGAATACATGTACAGTGTCCATTATATTGGTCATATTGGTTCTGATCAAAGCATATATACTCATAATTTTACTATTGCTGATAAATAAATGCACATTCAATTTCAAAAGGAATTTTATATTCCTCACAAACGAAACTTGGAAAGGGGGGGGGGGGGTAGGAATCACCTTGTTCACCCATCCATATGTATGTAAAATTTTGACTTGTCCCTAACATTTCAATGAAGTGCCGCTGAAAGTTCGTACCTAGGCCTGCTATTAAGATTGCTTGTGATCTTGAGATGTGTCAAAAACTTGACCCAAGGTCATTTGAACAAGTTCAAGGTCATTGGTAGAAGAATAGAGCAATCTTTGCCCATTCTGTAACATTCTAATGAAAAGACTATCATTTTTGAGCTGTAGGTTTGTCATGACCTTGACCAAAGTTCATTTGGACATGTTTGACCTTGACTCAAGGACATAGCTTTTTCAAGGTAACTGCAGTAAAAGTGTACTATATGAGTTTGGTACATTTACATATTTAACTTCGAATGAAGAGAAATTGGAAGTTTGTGCTCAACACAACGGTTTTACTACCTATGACTTGAGTATATGTCAGAGTCATTTTTGGTATGTATATCTGCACTAGCAAATTTTAAAAAAGTCTTAAATTAATATTTGGACCTTTTTTGTAATAAAAAACATTTAATGCAATACCAGAAGGGTGGGTAAAAATTTATGAGCTTGCTCAAAATAATTCTAGTTTATGAAAGAGAGTCACCGTGACAGCTCACATAATTTTAAAGTAAAACCATATCAATCAGGCATGTAGCATCAGGTTTGGGTTGGGTGGGGGGTGGGTGGGGTGGGATGGGGGGGTGGGTGACATCCCCTTCCCAACATTTTTTTTCAAAATAACCTGATGTTATCCCCCCCCCCAGAGTTTGGAGATTTTCCCCACTTTTTTTCTTGCAGTTTTTTTTATGCCTACCCCACACCATGCACTTTCAAAAATGATACCATGTCTGTTTAGACGGATGACTGCAACCTTTGGTATTAAACCGATGATATATTCTCCTGCTGTCTTAATTAAGAAACAATATTGCAAGACAGCTTAGACCTCAGTAGCTACTGGTGCCTAAAAAAATCTGGAAAGGCTATATATATATAAATGTATATGAATGTCTAAACTTGAACTGACCCTAAAAGATATTCATTAATATTTCCATTTCTAAACTTTTTTCTATAATAACCCTTTGAAAGTAAGCGGAGTTGATTTCCTGATAATTCTGCCGGAATGTAAATTAGGCAGGTCGATAGGTCAGCAGCTAAGGAGGCCTAATACGCATGCAAATCTCGTGCGCATCTGTCTCTGTGTCTGACGCTAAGGAGGCCAAATATGCATGTAAATCTCGTGCGTCTGCCTTTGTGTTTGACGTCAGTGTGCGAGGACTATTGAAATTTGCATGGAAGTCCTCGTGTTATTTAATTCTATTAGTCTTCATTTTTTAATGTCTAATTCTACAATTTTATTTCACAATTAAATGGAAATATAAGGAATCACTGTCTAGTTTTGAGAGTATGCCAGGGACATCAACAATAGTGGGAAACATGGGATAATTTAAGCATAACGGGCTTCGCCCGTTATGCAAATTATCCCATGTTTCCCACTATTGTTGATGCCCTGGCATACTCTCAAAACTAGACAGCTATTCCTTAAATAACCCTAATGGGCAATCTTTTGAATGGCATATATCGACATTTTGTACTTATATTTAAAAACATTTTGAAAACAATGTAGAAATCAGAAGAGAATGACAAATATGAATATTTTATATCTAGAATACCTAGAGATACAAAACATAAATTTGAGGAATGTGTCATCTGACTTTAAACTAGTTCATCATTATCATCATTTTTATTTCACTCACACCACCATCAGTGGTACATGAGGTACAATATATAAATAAGCCCTCTTTCTTTTTTCTCTCAAAAACATTTTGTCAGTTTTGAAATTAATTGATTAATCATTTAATATTGACCTTGTTTTAATTATGATACTTCAAAATGCAGAATATAAAGATATGTTTCAGATTCTTCTGCTATCTAATTATGAATCTGCATGCTAAATATTGAAAGTCAATGAAAAAATGCTAACAGACAAACAAAGAATGTTACTTTTGGATTGAACATTTTTATTTGATCCACTTTCATGAATACACTGAACAATTTATGGATCTATTTTCTGAATCCCTGAGTCTCCGGAAACACTATCCACTCACTTCCAGCATCAATGGTCTGTACTGTAATAATGTATTTTACATAATCTGAAAAAGTGATAAAATTAAAATGTAATAATATTATACAGCTTTGCCTTCGTATACTTAGAACCATTTCTAGTTGAGCTTGAGCAATGATGATGAATGCAAAGCATGTTTATTGGAATCATTTAAATTCCAAGAAATCTCAATGGTTTATCAATTTTTTTTTTAAAAGTTAACGTTTTTACTAAATGTATTATTTACATGTTTTTCCTGTTTAATTCTATATCAGCTCATCCAATTATGTTTCTGCTTCTTTCCGCCAGTTTGGCTTCAAAGTGCCGAATTTCATTCTAAAAACAGAAGTATACAACACAAAGTTGAGACCGTATTGATTTTAGATATTCTTTAAATTTAAAAACTTGCAATAAAAAGGTCAAATGGTTCTAGGCTTTGTCAAAACTCTAAATTATGTTTTTCATTTCTTTCCAATAACCCCCAAGAAAAAATGGAGTATAGATATTCATTTCATAAATTTAGGTGCTTTAAATCTAATGATGTTTATTATTTGAACCTAGTTGACTTAAATTAGTTCAGTGGTACCGGAGAAAATGTTAGCCGAATATGAATTTTCTTTTATAAGTAAACACTGGATAACATCAGCAAAAAAGTTATTTTTTTTAAATTAATTATTTTACTGTGTTATTTATACAATTCAGTCACCACTAGTCTACTACATAATACACTTGTCTGTATCACAATGCTTCTTAGGTAATCCCCTTTCCTAAACTAAAATATATTAATACAGAGTTAACCCCCTGCCCCTTTTTCTTTTTTTTTTACGGACGTCATAACAAAGGTCATTCCATTTTACAAATATTTCATAATAGTGTTAATTTTCATAAATTCATAATTTTTCATGTAAAAAGCAGGTATTATCTTAAATGGTAAATAAAGATATCTCAGGTTTAGATACAAACGATCTGATTTTTTTAAAGTGTCTAATTCAATGTAATTGATCAACAGATTGCCTTGTCACTAATTTGATTCGTGTAAAAATTTCACAGATACCAGGATACAATCGGTAAAATGTCTGCAACATATGGTAGACAGCACTGTACAGCATTTATCTATATAAGTTCAACTTTCTGATTAATATTGCACAGCAACATCCGACAAATATAAACCACAGAGTAAGTAGTATTTTAAATGTAATAATTCAATTTCCGACAAATTAATTTTTATTCGTACATTTACTATTTGTTATCTGTAACTATAGTGTAGAGTGTTAACTGTCCATGAAATGATATCTCGATCCCGTATACATATGTACTAGTATAATGGTAAATTTCAATTTATTGCAATATCAAATTGAGATTCTATTTACTTTAAGTTTTAATTAGGAGTCAATGAGAGTAATGCTTTCAGGATGTTTTCCCTTTATCCAAATATAATAGCGGTGTCAATTAAATGTTTTGCTATTGGAATCCCCAAAAATTCTTCGATCATAAATAGGAAAAGGATTTTTAAAAATAGGAGGTGCATATTGGCACTATGGAATATATGTGAAATATTCAGTGTAAGAATGAGATGTGTTGCCATTAATGTTGACTAAAGAATGACAATGCTCATGTACGTTTTGCTACACCAATATACCAAAAATACCAAATATCTCGTTGTAGTGGAGACGCATAAATAATAGATGGTGTGAACAGCTCACTGTAGTTAATAATCGGTGAATTTTATTTATACATGTAAATATTTCAGTAATTCAAATAATTCAATTTTAGTCGTAAGTCGTCATTTGATTGGATAAAAGATGAAATCCATTTCGTTTAACGTAAGTTGCCTATGTCACAATGAATTACGTACGTCAAAAACGTATTACTCCACTTGATATTATTTTTTGAATATGCTCAGTTTGAAGCCTTTTTTGGGGGAAAAATTGTCTCATTATCTACAGTGCAATTAAATGGTAAGGAATGAAGCTTATTTCAACTCATGTTATTTGATATAACATAACTTGGGACAGTTTACGCTTTTTTATAAACCGCTTCACAGTTTATAAAGTGTAAACTGCCCAAGTTATGTTATATCGTACAATGTATTACATAAGTTAAAATAAACTTCATTCCTTAAACCCATCTCTTATCCACATCGCCCCCTTTATAGGAATATAGCACTGAAAAATATCATCGAGACTTTTACAGAACCTAGCTCCATTAAACTTATTGCATTTGCCATAGGAGTTTCCATAGAAAAACACTTACGAACCCCGCCATTCTAGCTATAAAATTGGGAGAATCCTAACTTACTGACAACCCTTTCTACATTACTGAATACTTTCTCTGTTCTGAGTCACAAGGACATTGTTCCTTAAAAGCAAAAGAAAATGTTATATGCAACGATCATTTTGATAGAGGTTCATACAATGTACATGTACACAAACGCGCAATATTCACTTTGTTTAAATGGCAAAGACCACTACACAATAAAATCATAAGTACAGATTTCAAATATGTTATTGTATGTTTCAATATCTGGTGGGAATGGATCAGTGTATCTTTGATATTTACATATTATATTTAAGGACTCTTCTGACAGCATGAAGGCGAACAACGTCATTCTCGCTGTCTTGGTGGCCGTTTTGTTTTCAACTGTTTCATGCACCTGTCCAAGTCGTTGCTACACCGCCCTTTCTACGTGTAGCAACAACTGCTACAACACCTTATCGAATATCATCAACAACATCGGTAAACGTGACGTCAATGATGCCAAACTGCGTCAAAGAAGATCAAGTTGTTATGACATGTGTCAAGCCATGTACAAAGCCTGCTGTGGAACAAACTAAAGAAACTGAAAGTGTGCCATTATTGTAGTGGTCTTTGGTCATTACATTATCGAAGAGCTATTTTAAAGTATTTATTAAAACATAAGTTTATGTATGATGGGCTGAGTTTTATTTCTGGTTTTAGATATGTCTATTAGTGAAACGACGAATAGATTATTATAAACTTATTTATAAACTTCAATGGGAATTGAAGTGGGTCGGTCACGTGATCAAATCCTGTGAAGGCCGAAGGCCTTCTCAGAAGACTTGATCACGTACCGGTCGCCGTAGATTTCCGTCAAAAGTACGCAAGGTGTAAATCGGCTTGAAAGGCGGTTAGGCTTCGAATTTCGTAATTGTGAACAGATTCTTGTCTGGGAATATCTTTGTTTGTGAAAATTGATCATTAATGCTGAAAAGACACAAAAAAACATATCCGAGAATTGATGATAAAAAGTTGGAGGAACTTCGGTCGCCTGAAAGGGATGGATGGATCCGATGGATTGAGACACTTGTCCGAGCCAGTTAGCCTAATCCAGTTTTAAATTTGATCAAAAACATTCCATCTACGATTTCGGTAACTAAAAGCATATTCATTATGTCAACACGGAGACACTGGCGACACTTGCATTGAACAGTTGAAGTACGACAGCGCCGATCGAGGTGTTTTTCAGCTGTTCTTTGCGTGATTGCAATGCTTTGATATTTTCCAACAGATTTACACATTTATCGTGAGTAGAATTTAATGAAAAAATATGGTTTTAGGCAATATCATGAAGATTTAACTTAAGGTCTAACAAAAATAAGGATAAACAAAAAAGTTAGAGACTGTGTATGTGCAGCTGACAAAAGTGACATACAAATTGTAAACAAAGTCTAGTTTCTATCGGACTGGTATATTCTCCATGTTCTCTATGTACACAGGTTAAATCGATCGCCAAAAATTTATGAAGTACTTGTTCACGTTGATAATAAAACAATTATTTCGCTTGCTTATTTTGTTCATTTTTATACATGAAAAGTAAGTCATTTTTTTTTTATATTTATTATATTTATAGGTAACGGTATATATTATTGCGCCGTGTGATTCGGCCATGCATTGACCTCTGACCTCCGACAAACTTCATACAGAATTGAAGATATTACCTCTCTGTATGTTTATATAGTGGAAAGATACCACAAATGTATATATTGAAAGTTAAATCAATAGAAAATATCCATAAAGAGAACCAAATATTTGGTCATAACACTGGTTTGACTAATGATAGAATCAAGTAAGGAAATGTAGTTTATTACGTTATTAAAAGCATAGCTTTATAGAACGCTATTACCATGTACACCTGTACATTGTTTTAAACAATACATACTAGACTAGAAGGACGATCTATATGCAGCAATAACTATGTTAGAACATTATTCCTTGCAGATTTACGCATGTTTCCCCAAACGATGACCAACAAGACTTGCTCACTCTTTCAGTCATCTTTTGTCCTTTTCTTTTTAAAAATTATATCTCTCAATTGATTCGATACGCAAGAGCATACTCTACGTTTGAACGATTTCTAAAACGATGTATGCTATTGAAAAGCAAGTTGATGAAACAAGAATATCAATGTTCAGTCTCGTTTAAACTGTATGAGAATAAATTACATAGTGATATTGGAACCTTCTTATCGGACTATATCTTAGCCACTGTCCTATTTTAACTATTCGATGGGATGGATACACCTTTTGGTTTTCAATAACAAAACATGGAATTGACCATTCTTTCTATAATTTTAGAGTAACCTGTATCGAATTCCTATAAGCAAATAAAAAAAATTGTGATTAATAGAATAAAAAAGAACACTTTTTAACTCATATTTGAATATTGCAATCTAATATACTGCGGAATAAGGATTGCGTTTCCTGTTTATCTCAGTAATTCTTTATCAGTGACGAAGTGCGGAATTTCTGGAAGATAATGTGTATGACGAATTTTAATGTCGCAATGATCCTCCTAAATAGTATATAGGCACGTCCTTTTAAAACTGGAGAAAGGAGAGAAAATTCATAAACAGATCTTCAAAGGTAAAGACAATTGTTTGCCAATCAGTCATACTTAGAGTATGTTAAAAAAAATACATATAAAATAAATAGAACCAAACAGCTGAAATTATGCAACAATCAGGCATTTGATATAAGCAAAAGTCATTCACAAAATACGTTTTTGTTAACGTAATGCAAACATATGAATCGAAAAAATAAGGTTTTGTTTAAAGCAATATGAGCTGCAAATTTGAAGTCGGAATTTTTGTTGGAATTTTTGTTGCAAAATTGTACATGTAATTAACTATTTCATTCACAGAAAAAATAACTTTTATAAACATCCGCTGTTCATGTTTTTGATGGAAGAACTATTTATAAGCTATGATTGAAGCAAAATTACATTATTGTCATCCGGTGCAATATTGATTTCTTATATAATACTACACAATACACATTACACTGTAGAGAAATCATACCTTTGAATTTTTTTTGTTGTCTAATTGATTATAAATGTTTAAATAACAAGCAACTTTAGAATAAAAGCACGTTTTAACAGCCAAAAAGTTATTTAAAATGCAGCTCATATTTATGGCATGCCAAATTCACAAAAATGAGATAATCATAGTTTCACAATCGATAAACTAGGTTTATCGATTGTAAACTATAGTTTACGGACTGTAAACTATAGTTAACAACGTTAATCTATATTTCACATCTGTAAACCATAGTTAACGCGATAATCTATGTTTCACAACCGTAAACTTTACTTAGCACCGAAAACAATCATTTGCGATTGCAAAACATAGATAATCTGATAAATACAGTTTCACGATTTGTAAACTATAGTTTACAAACCGTAAACTATAGTTAACGATCTGATAAATATAGTTAAACTTTCACGATTTGTGAAACTATGATTAACACCTCTTAACTATAGTTTACGATAGTTTACAAACGTGAATCTATGTTTATCAACAAAATCTAATGTTAACGCCTTAATCAGACAGATAAACTTAGATTAGCATTCGTAAACTATAGTTAACGACCGTTAAATATAGTTTTACAGATGAAAACTATAGTTAACGAATCGTAACTATACTTAACGAATCGTTAACTATAGTTTACGGTTTGTAAACTATATTTTACAGTCGATAAATCTAGTTTATCAATTGTGAAACTAGGTTTATCTCATTTTTGTGAATTTGGCGTGTCATACATATTGCTTAAATCCATCCAACTAACACTATATTGATAATTTATATTTCGAATTCATTGAATAAGGAAAATAAGGATTTGGGAGGTACTGCAGAATAATTTTTTAATTCATATTTAGAGCGCGATTTGATTTATGCATACATATTTTACATTCCCCCCCTTGTTTTCACAGTTTCAATTATACTCATCCGACAATATGAACAAATCAAATTTCGTTCATCTGTTTCTGGCTGCTTTCATTTTCACCATTGTCCTATCGACTGAGTCCACCTGTCCAAGTCGTTGCTACACCACCAGTTCTACGTGTATCAACAACTGCTACAACACCTTATCAAATATCATCAACAACATCGGGAAACGTGATGTCAATGATGCCAAACTGCGTCAAAGAGGATACAGTTGTTATGACATGTGTCAAGCCATGTACAAAGCCTGCTGTGGAACAAGCTAAACTTCTTGATATCTACTAGAAGCCATTTTGTTCAACTAATTTTTGTCCAAAGTTTTTTTTAAATATAAAATGAACAATTCAAATGTAAGTTCTTATTTTCCAATTTTATGATGAAGAATGATTATGATAATGGGGAAGATTAGGTTCGTAGACTAATTAAAATCAAACCTTCCACTAACCCCATTATATGATGGTCACGCAATCACCAAAATAAAAGGAGCTTGTGGAAGGTTTGATTTTAATAAGATTGATAAATTTTTATCAATCTCAATACAGCTTTTTTGAAGAGGGCATATACAAGGGCCCGAGGAAATTCCAGAGGCGGGATCAGATGCATAGGAGAAGGGGAGATAACACAAAACCTTGTCTATTACCAACAGCTTCTTGTGAAAATCTATTTTTTAATTAGATAATATACTTTACCTATTTATTGTTTGAGTTTGACTGTTTTAGACTCCGCAACCTTAGTTAATGTTTAATTATTTGGTTAAATAAGGACTTAAGATTCGCCACTCATTCCAATATAATATTTTGTACCAAAAAAAAAACTCAGTAAGAAATAATTTTTGGTCAGCCGTTTTTTTTTTCAGTTTGACAAACGCTGTTTCTACGTTTACCTAACTTTGTGTGGACTTTTTTTCCAAACATATTTTGTCAAATTAATGGTTCAAGTTTTTCATACCAATTGAAATGCCATTGTTTTCATACTGAATTGTCGCAGGGTATTTTCGCTATCTTGATCAGGTCAAGGAGCACATGACAGGATTGACCGGTTAACAGGGGAGTTTTCTCCTCCATGACACCTGATTCAACCTTTAATGTTTAAGAGGTCTCTGTTTGCTCTGCTTCTATTTAATCCATAATAATAATGATAATAATCCATATTTCATCATAAATAAACAGTTAAGGACCATCTTTACACCAGTGTAAAATGTTTTATGGACATTGAGAAAAATATATATTTTATAAAGGTGTTAATATTGAGCTTATAGATTTAATTTTTCATATACGGTATACGTGGTATTTGCCCCAAGAAAAAATAATCAAGCACAACACAGTATCAGTTAATTGAAATCACTGTTGTTTACTTCCAAGGAGAAAATACATGTAAATAACACGTTCAATTTATTTATCTGGGACTTCTGAAATGCTAAGAATACTTGAATTGATTACATATTGTGTCATATACTGTGAATTTAATTTTTTTTTAAATTAAGATCTAGGGACATATCTCTCGAACTGCAGAGAAATACTTTAGAATCAAAAGTCCTTAGTGTGCAGTGTAGAGAGGGTTCTTAAGCAAAAAAGTCTAATGAAAGATTTCTGATGAAATGTATAATATTGTGCCTTCATTACGTAAGAATTATGCAGAAATGCCAATCGCATGGCGTGTAAATTTGTAAACGACGAAAAGAAATCCTCTAAAATAACAACGAGGTTATAAATGGCCTGATATTGTGGTCATTGACAAATGTCATAAAACATTGTAAATATCACATGGTTCAAAATATTCAAAATGTTATTTAAAATGTTGTGACCAATGTTAAAGTATTTTTTAAAAATGTTGTTCATACCCCAAGGTCAAAGGGTCAAATTAAAGGTGCAAGGTTATGGCCAAGGATACAGTCGTGACAATGTTTCAATCTTGGAAAAAAGGAAAATACTTGTGTATATTATCAAGACAATGAAAAATATTTAGTGTGCAGTCAAAGTGTTTATTTGGTGTTGCGTATGTACAAGTATGGAGATAACAAAGAATAATTAAGCTCAAAAGTCCGTTAAATATTACAAAATTGGAGCAGAGCAGACACGGACATCTAAATCATCTGAGGTGGGATCAGGTGCCATGGAGGAGTGAGCATGCCCTGCCGACCGGTTACACTCGCCGTGAGCTCGTAGTCATGATCGGGAAACACCGTAAATATCCGTTGTGTAAATAATGGCCTAAGAATATGTATGAAAATTGTAAGTCACATTTGATTCCATTACAAATTATATTTGTTTATAAGTTCATTGTAGAACTTACGAAATGATGACTTTAAACGAGACTACTGATGTTCTTGTTTCAGCATCTTCTTTGTCAATAAATCGTTTTAGAAATTGATACATGTACGTTGTGCACTTGCGTATCGAATAAAATGAGAGATCTAAACCCCGTATGCAGGTGAGGACGGTATCTTGCTGAATAAGTAAGGGAAGTTAAAAAGCTTGTCATCACATTTATCACAAATTTTGGTTGTTAGATTATCATTATCGTCCTTTTCAAGTAAAACACGTAAACATGAAATATATGGTACATGTAAATATAGGCAATTAATTAAGGTGCTAATGAATAGAATAATAAGCTAGCATATTTTGTTTTATTTAAAAATTTGTATCAAGACAAATTTTTCGTGACCTAACACAATTAATTCAGTAATGATTAGGTTGATTGCAAATATTTATTTCTCATTAAGTGTAAATAAATCAATAAGACATTAAAAGAGCATATATTTATGATTATTAAAATAATTAGGATTCAAATCAATAAATTATTTAAGGTTAATCTGATTCCCTTTTTTTAAACATTGATCAATTATACAAAAAGAAATGAATGGTTGAGATTTCGTATATACAATATATATAAAAGAGGGCCTTGAATTACTACCGACCGAAAATGTGCATCTTTTTCAATATCACTATATTTCTGCACTTTCTTGTCATGGATTTTAAACTGGCATTAGGATGCACACCATATGTTAAATTTGAGCAGGGCATGAGAATAGTGACGGATGTACCGTATCAGATCCCTGGAATTGGTTTAAACATGTGTTCTGCTGAGTGCCTTGCTCACACGGACTGTCTGTCTGTTAATTACAATATGGAACATTTAATATGTTACCTGAACAAAGAGGACTCCATCACAGAGAGTGCAAAGCAGTATGTTTCTGTGACCAAGAGCCAGCTACAGATCGTATGCAAGGTAAGAGAAGGTGGGATAGCACGGATTACATAGAATAAAGCTCTACAGCTTTTATGATTATCAGTATATAAAAATTATGCAAAAAAAAAAGAATATAAAATTGGAATTACCCTAAACCTGCTATAAAAATATATTTCGCAGCATCATGTACATGCATTTCTGAATATGAATTCATGTTATATTTTTCAGGATTGTTTGAACTCTTGTGATCTGTCATGTCCTCCAAGACATAAATGTATGAAGTCCACGTCTGGTGCGGCTACCTGTGTCGCCTTAGGTGTGTACGAGTTTTGACAATTTCAACTTTCAGACAGGACTAGTTACAGATTCAAAATACTAATACTTAAAATTCTTTTTTTTTGTCTGGTATTTATTTTACTTGTTTATTTCTCCGGTCCTGTTTATTTATAGACTGTGGAGCTTTTCCTTCGCTTGAGAAAGGTAAGAAAGACAAAGATCAGGACAGTACAGCGATTGGCTCTGACGTCACCTACTCTTGTGATAAAGGCTTTGCGGTAGACGGTCCACTAACTATAACCTGTTCTGCCAATGGCCAGTGGACACCACAGCTTGGACGCTGCTTACGTAGGTTGAAGTGCAAAAAACCGACTAAGTGTTCATCTCTTGAAATTTAAATTTCTTTTTATCTAATTCTCTGCTGGAAAAAGTTCGATCGAATACGAAAAATTACAGTTCATGCAGAAATACTATAGTACTGTATACAGGGTTATTTTCGCCCCGTGTTATTTTCGCCCTCTTGAACTTGTGAATAGTTTTGCCCCGTTTTAAATTCGCCCAGTCAAAGCTCTGTTTAAAAAGTATACAGTATTTCTATTTACTGCATTTTTGAAATTTAATACATATACATAGAGATGTCACTATTTATGCAGAATAATTTAATTCTGGTTGTAACGCTGTATTTGATTGGATAAAAAATTTACTTCATATCGTATAAAATGGGTTGCCTACGTCACAATGACTTGCGTCAAAAACGTATCAATCCGCCTGACGTTACATTCAAATTTTGTACAAATTGAAGTGATTTTGTTAGAAAAATCACCTTTTTTTCTTACATCAAATGAATGAAAATTAAATTATATAAAGCAATGAATTTAATAGCTACCCATTTTATACGGTGTAAACTGGGTTGGAACAGTTTACGCTTTTTTATAAACCGCTTCGCGGTTTATAAAGCGTAAACTGCCCCAACCCAGTTTATACCGTATAAAATGGGTAGCTATGAAATTCATTCCTTAAATAATTTCTTAAAGCTTCATTTGTTTCGAAAATATTTTATTGAGTTCGTCAAAAGGATTGGAAACATTCTAAACAATTTACTAAGCTCTTCTCCTTATACATTGCAATAAGTCATGCAAATTAAAGAGAAAATAACACGATTGAAAAATCAATTCAAAAAATTGAAAAAACAAGTGAAAAATCAATTAAGTTACTTATCAACCAGAGAATCTATAATTATGTTTCGTCAACAAATTTATTAAAAGTAGCAAAGCATCATTTGATTTTAAGTATTATTTGATTTTATTATTGAAGGGTGCAGCCATATTCCAGAGTTGCAAAATGCAAACACAAAAGATAAAAATCGGGGATTCAATGCCGTCGTAACGTATTCATGCAATCCATGTTATGAGAATGTCGGAGATATTTCTATCAGCTGCCTTGCAAATGAAACGTGGACTCCAATCCAGGGTTATTGTAGGGGTAAGTACTGATAAACAGCAATGAGTGCTATTTCTTTTGTTATCAAAAACTAGTAAACCTGTGACAAAAGAAATTTTATCAGGAAAAAAATTGCGCTTTATACGCAGGTGACCGTTAAGGCCCACTTGTTATTTGTATACTATCTAAATTTTCCTTTAGAATACTATAGGATTCCAGTTGTGTTCTATTATTTTCCTCTTTGTATAGTATACACATGGTAATTTTTCCCATTTGTGTTCTATTTAGTTTCAAATTGAAATGAATTATTTTCTACTTGAATTTATAAAATGACAAACCCTTTCCAACTATACTATGATTTTTGACTTCGTGTTCTTGGCACGATAATTAGACACACTTTTCATTTTTTTAGCATAACTTAAACCTCGATCATACATATAATATTTGAAGAAGGATAAAGCAACGCTTTCAACTGTCATAAATGTCAAATGTTTCCCTTTCCAATTATTTTAGTACTTTTTACTCGCATCTTTAACCTAACAATATGACTTATTATTCAAAAAATGAAAATTGGTTATAACTTTTGATTAGAGAGGATTGGGCATTCATACTTGAAAGGCGTATTACCTTGAGATAACGTTTTATCAAATGTGCTTTGATTTTTGAGCCCATTACCTTGTTCTTTATGCATTTTTTCCCCAGAAATTATCTTTGACTTAACTTTTATTTTTTTAAATAAATACATTCCAACTCATTTATATACATTCTAAAGTGGAGACCACAAATATAATTACGGGAAAGGAAGAAGGGGTTGCATGGTGTTGCAAACACATTTACATTCTATTGGATTTTTTCCAGACATGTTAGTCACGTGTAACAGTGAGCCTCCTACTATTTCCAATGCAGTTCTTACCTCTGGTTACGATAATTTTTGTGGTGCAATAGCAGACTACAAATGTAATGAAGGATACCAGGGAAACCCGAGTTCGGTATGTCAAGATGATGGAAACTGGCACATACATGGACGATGCAAAGGTAAAACAATGTACAAGTGTCTTTTTCTATATTTCATATTTATAAAATTATACAAGTGCTGTCTTTATACAGAAACTTGTTACTTTGCCAAGCGCTCGTTACAAGTGAAAGTTTCACGATATTAATAATGGGACTATAAAGATCCCTTACTCCTTAATTACCTTAGCTAAGTAGCGAGTAACTGTCTTACTTTGAAGACCTTCAGCGGTACTGTAAATCACGTTTTATTCGCGGGAACTTAATTTTTGCGTAATTATGCGAGACAAAGAGCTAGCGAAAATTTCATTCTCGCGTTTAAAAGCATTCCTTGCGATTATACAGAGGAAAACAACAATTCGTGAAAATTATGTCTCGCTAATAAAGAGTCAATAACTATCTCGCGAAAATAAGGTGTCGCAAAAATTTAGTGATCTACAGTTTATGATAATTTCTCTATATGAGCAAAAAATTCTTGAATGGGATTTATATCAATATGCAATTTATCAAATGAGTATTCATTGTTTTACTCGATCCTCTCTATCTAAAAAAATACAAATCACATACTGATACTTTTTTTTAATTTGGATCATTTAGTATTACGTGTATAAAAGAACTTTATGCGGTAATAACCAATATTTGCCCCCCCCCCAAATCAAACTTTGATGGAGGTAATATTTAATTAAGTTCTTAAACAGGGGAGCATGTGCTGACTTCAAAGCACTAAATATTTTCATAAGTTATGATGTCATATGTACGTAATGACGTCACAAACATGACGTAAATTTCAGTTTTTTATGAATTCTACAGAAAAATGTACATATTTCGTCGATATTTTGAGTAAAAGACACCGAGCGCATGTGTGTTCAGGATCAATATTTTGATATAATGTGTAGAATGATAATATCAATGAAATATGTAAATATTGTTCCTGAACACACATGCGCTCTATAAATTTTAATGCTAAAATTGTTGAAATTTTGTCCATTTTGTCCTCGTTTTGAAAAAAGATATAAAATCGGACTAGTTTGTGACGTCATAAAAACAAAAGTAGTGAATAAACTGCTTTGAAACTATAATATGTTCTGTTAATTTATATTTCTCATACAATTTATTGAATTCAGCACATTTCATGAAGTTTTAAAAATGTGACTTTTGTGGGGGCAAGTATATGCAATATACCGCATATACTGTAGATCACTAAATTTTCGCGACATCTTATTTTCGCGAGATAGTCATTGACTCTTGATTAGCGAGACAAATTTTTCGCGAATTCTAGTTATCACTCTATATAATCTTAAGGAATACTATTATACGCGAGAATTCAATTTTCGCGAGCACACTGTCTCGCGTAATTACGCGAAAATAAAATTCTCGCGACTAAAAAGTGATTTACAGTAGTTCTTTATAACAGTAAGTTTTTATAGCATTTGCAAAAGATATTTTTTGATAATATTTTGAAGCTATCTGCACTAATGCCTATATCGAGGAAGAGCAGAGAAAAGGGGAGTACATCCAGTTGTGTTGGCGGGTGTTTACAAATACGAAGACTTACGATGAGGCCATGGCAGATTGCGAGGCGCGTTCCATAAACGGGAGACTACTCGTAATCAACTCGAACCTTAAAAGGAACAGAGTGAGCTCGGCCTTAATAGACGGCTTTGGAACGCCTAGTAAGATTTTTTCATTGTGTAGTTTGTATGAGCAGGGGCTAGAATTCACCAATCAGAAACTAGAAAAATCTTGTCAAGATCACCGTTCCTCATCATTTATACATTAATTGATTATTATCTAAGTCATTTTTAGATCGATAGATATCACACGTACCTTTTAAACGTACATGTAATAATTAATTTATTAAAAGTTTTCATTAATTTTCCCACTGATGGCAGTTATTGTATTTGGAGCACATTAACAATCTGCCAATGAAATAGTGTACGCTATGAGACAGACCAAGTCCTGTATGAAGAAAAATTGTAGAGTGATAGACCTTCTCTATAATATAGAGATGTTTCTTTCTGATAACGAATTGAAATCAGTTATTTGTATCATCTTGTATGATATTTGTATCATACAAGATCTGCAATGAAATTATCTTCTTGTTTTCCTGTCAGTGAATTGTCTACTAAAAAAAGATTACACAGCTTTATTTGTCAATTTTTTAACTATGACCAGCCCTGGTGTCCTTTAAGCACTTTGACGTTCTACAAATAGACGCGTATGATTTTATGTAGTATATACGTTTAATGGATACTTATTCGACTTTTTCACCAGATAAGACTCTTTATTTTTGGGTAAATGGGAGATACGGTGTACACGGAATCTACTATGGATTCAGTAATGGTGGACTTAGTAAAGACAATTGGATGAATGGACAACCAGATCGCAGCGGCAACTGTCTAGCGGTTTCGTCGGCGGGTTCTTATAAATGGAATGACCTCGTATGTACCAGGAAATTCGCATACATTTGTGAGGCTGCTATATACTAAAAACAGAGTAACATGTTGTAACAAGTATATGTACTTCATCAATAGCCCTTTCCGTTTTTGCGTAACAATGTTTACTAATTTATGATTGAATCGAAGATATTCATGCACATATGAATGTATTTAAACGCAATCCATATGCCTGAAGTTATGTATTCATTAAAATAATATTTTGATTAACGACTTAATTACGTTCTAGTTAATAGTAATTTTAGGAATAGTTGTTTAGTTTTGTTTTTTT
>PRKT01000090.1:1332641-1353219 GCA_003671525.1 Saccostrea glomerata | reverse complement strand
TTTTTTAGGAAAAGATCAATCAATTTGATCGCGTGATAATTTGCATAAGGCTGAAGAAGTAAAATTATTATAAAATTATCATGCGAACATATTGATTGATAATCGTTTTATTGATTGGACACAAACTTGAGGTATTCAGTCAACTACTGAATGTATTTCAAAGTTATAAACAATTTTTCTGCGTTTGAAATAATGAAAATTAAAGCATATGGTAACTTTTTTTCAAAAGTATATCTATAAGATCGAGGTAAAAAATATTGGTACCAAAAGGATTTTTTAATAAGGAAAACACAAGAGCATATGGAAGTCCCAGCACCAACCGTTCAGTTTCAAAAGAAAATCAAATTCAAAGGACAAGATCAACAATGTTAGTTACAAAAAGTTTTTTTTACTCTAACAAACGTGTCAAGTGAAATATAAATGCTCACAGTAGCACCAATCGCTCAAATTTAATTATCAGTTTTAAAGCTTAACAAAAGTAGGTAAAACTCCAGGGCTGGGATTCATAAAGATACTTCATAAAAGATTTGTGCTAAGACACACACTTAAGTATCAATAAATTCTTAGTTAAGAAAAATATCTTAAGTCATATTCATAAAATTTCTAAGCGTAATTCTTAGCTAAGTTTTATTCTGGGAAAATTAGAATACTTAAGTTTAGTTACCTCAGCAAAGCATGGAAATTCCTGAGCAAAAAGTGCACTCTTATGTGTTGGCGGTATTTAGTTCTATGTGTATTTTATCATAACTGAAATGTACAACTTGTCATGAATTAAGCACATTTTCAAATTAGATATTACTAATTGCTAAATATCTCAAAGTCAATAAGTTTTTTCCAGAGAGATGTTATAGCACAATTTTTTAATGAACAGATTAAAATTTCTTCTGTTCACTATTGTTTTTAAATTGATCAAGAAAACTTATCTACTTAAAACACCTCCTTGAGTAAAAATACATAGCTTAAGTGATTTTTTTTTAAATTAAAAATCTACTAAGATGTTTTAAGAATCCCGGCCCAGGATCAATTCAAGTCATTAAATTTTAAACAAGAGGCCCATGGGCCTCATCGCTCACCTGAGTAGCTTTGACCACGCTGTTCTTTACCAAATTTCCCCCTTGTAATACATATTGAGACCCAACCCTACCACATGGATCATAGTTTGGACAATTTAGAATCTACAATAGCCCAGGATGCTCCAACATAAGTTCAGCTTTTCTGGCCGGTAGTTCTCGAGAAGATTTTTATTTTCCTATATATTTCAATTTAAAACTTGTGTTCCTTATTGTAGCCTTGCCCTCCCCCGGGGGTCATGATTTGAACAATTTAGAATCTACATACCCAAAGATGCTTCCACATAAATTTCAGCTTTTCTGTCCCAGTGGTTCTTGAAAGGAAGTTTTTTCCTATATATTTCTATGTAAAAATTTGATACCCTATTGTGCTCCCTCAACCCCTGGGGGTCATGATTTGAACAATTTAAAATTTACACTACCCAAGGATGCTTCCACATAAATTTCAGCTTTCCTGGCCCAGTGGTTCTTGAAAAGAATTTTTAATAACCCCAGCCTATTTTGTCTTTTCTTGATTATCACCCCTTGTGAACGGACTTGGCCCTTGATTTTAATAATTTAAACTTCCCTTTACCAAAGGATGCTTTATACCAAGTTTGCTTAAAATTAGCCCAGTGGTTCTTGAGAAGAAGTTGAAATTGTAAAAGCGGATAGACAAACGGACAGACGGACAAAATGTGATCAGAAAAGCTCATTCGAGTTTTCGGCTCAGGTGAGCTAAAAAACGATACTCAAATCTTGTAACAAGAAAAATACGAAAGCTGTTGAACAATTCAACAGTAATTGAAAACTTTTTTTTCAAAAGTTGGTCATATTTCAAGGTCAAGACGTCAAAAATGTTGGTACCGTCAGAAAGGTCTAACATGTATCTAAACAATAATAAAGAGGAAAATGAAAACCTTAGCATCAACAATGAAAAACACACAGCTTATGTGAAAAACAAGGAGAATAATTCGAAGGTTCAAGGTCATTTTATTCACCCAAACAAAAAAATTAGGACAATGGGTTCAAATAAGACATACACACGTTACATATGCGAACAGGTCAGAGGAACATAATTTTTATACAACACAAAAACATGGCAGATGATGGAAAATTGTTCATCAGCAGTTTGAGTATTATTACAAAGTTTACAGTTTCTATCACACAGTGGTATATATACAATGTCATCTTTCCGTCGCCGATATTTTGAATGTATTAGCTGTATGCTCACGGGTGAACGAAAAGAAACGTCAAAAGAAATACATTTTCTAAAACTGTAAGCATTTTTTTTTAAAATTGCCTAATTTATGGCGAGTATACTTTCATCGGTGTTGTTTCTTGGCTTCTAAAACAGCCAAGATTTAGTACAAGTCACATTTTGAAGTTGAGTGGCTTCAATCATTTTTTATCCACTGGGTTTGTTCAGAGCATCAACAAAATCAGGGACATTAGTAATAGTAAGTGGTTTCACGTACTAGCACTATCTATTTCAGACTGTGACTTTCAAGAGAGCTGCATCAAAAATGCACACACCTCCTTTGGGATTTGCTCATCATATTCAACTGAAAATACAACATCACTAACAATCAAACAAAAAAATAAATTTACCATCATCCACTTGTGTACCACTAGCAAGTATACTTCAATCGGAATCGGTATTGTTTCTTGGCTTCTATAACAGCCAAGATTCAGTACAAGTCATATTCTGAAGTTTTATGAGTGAGTGGCTCAAAATAGTTTTTTCCCTCTGGGTTTGTTTACAAGAAGGATATGGAAATAACGAACAGTATTCAATCTCAACGTCCATTAAACAAATATACAAAATAAGAGCAGAGCAAACACGGACCTCCGAAACATCAGAGGTGGGATCAGGTGCCATGGAGGAGTGAGCATCCCCTGCCGACCGGTCACACCCGCCGTGTGCTCGTTGTCATAATCAGGAAATAACGGAAAAAATCCGTGGTCAATTCAGTGTATAAATAATGGACTAACAATTGGTATGAAAAACGTCAGTCAGCATTTCATTCAATGATAAATTGTATTTGCTGACAAGGTCATTGTATCGACCATAGAATTTACGAAATGATGACTTTAAACGAGACTGTTGATATTCTTGTTTCATCAACTTGCTTGTCAATAATTTACCTCGTTTAAGAAATTGTTCATACGTAGAGCATGCTCTTGCGTATCGAATCAACTGAGATATAAATACTCCGTATGCAGGTGATGAAGGTATATTGCTGCATAAGTAAGGGAAGTTGACGATAGAAAAGTTAAAGTCATCACGTTTATCATATAGCTTGGTTGTTAGATTACCATTAGTGTCTTTTTCAAGTAAAATATCCAAGTATGAAGCAGAAGTGTCGGACTCTGTGGTATCTTTTATCTCAAGCTCACCAGGATATATCGTGTCGACGTAGGAATGGAAATTATCATTATTAATTGACAATACGTCGTCGATATATCTAAATGTCGAGTTGAAGGCCACAGCAAGTGTTTTCTTCTTTTCACGCAAAAGATTTTGCATAAATTCTGCTTCATATGAATATAAAAATAAGTCTGCTAATAACGGAGCGCAATTTGTACCCATGGGAATTCCAATAGATTGTTGGAATACCTGGTCTCCAAAAACCACATAGATATTGTCAATCAGAAACTCAAGCATCTTCTTGATGTCAACTTCAGAGTACTTATGTGTGCAATCAGAATCTGTTTTAACAAAATAATTTTTCAAATGACCAATGACGAGGTAAGTAAACTTACGAGTTCCATTTTTGTTGAAGAAGCAGCTGTCAATGATATCAAAAAGCCTGGATTTTAATTTGTCGTGGGGAATTGTTGTGTATAAAGTTGAAAAGTCGTAAGTTTTTATGCTGTTGATTTTTGTAAAGTCTTGTGATTTCAAATTGTCCAAAAGTTCTTTAGAATTTTTAAGTATCCACATCTGATTTACACCACTTCTTGAATATATAGTTGTACAGTACTCTTGAAGTTTTTCCTTCACTACTGTCAATATTTTAGTGAGAAGTAACGAAAGAGGCTTGGTTGAACATTTACTGGAACCTGCAATGTATCTTTGTTTGTAAGGATTCTTATGAAGTTTCGGAATCCAATATATATAAGGTAGTTCAAATTCATTTTGGCTCTGTGGAATATTAAAAGTATTCAAAACTGACAGGTGATTTTGAAGAATTTCTACATAAACAAAACCAGAGACAATAGCAACTGGTACCACGTACTAGAACTACATATTAAGACTGTGACTTTCAAGAGAGCTGCATCAACAATGCAAAGACCTCTCTTGGGCTATGCTCATAACATTCAACATAAAATAAAACATCACTAACAATCAGACAATGAAATTAATTACTTACCATCATCTAGTTGTGTACCACTAGCAAGTATACTTTAGTTGGTGTTGTTTCTTGGCTTCTATCACAGCCAAGATTTAGTACAAGTCACATTGTGAAGTTTTTATAAGTGGGAGCCACAAATCAGTTTTTTTATCCACTTGGTTTGTTTACAGCATAAACAAAATCATGGACATTAGCAAGTGATACCACGTACTAGCACTACCTATTCACACTGTGATTTGAGTGCATCAACAATGCACAAAACTCTCTTTGGCCAGACTCATCATATTCAACTGAAAATACAACATCACTAACAATAAGGCGATGTAATAAAATAACCATCATACAACTGTGCACCGCTAGCAAGTATACTTCAATAAGTGTTGTTTCTAGGCTTCTATCACAGCCAAGATTTAGTACAAGTCCCACTCTGAAGTTGTATGAACGGGTGCTTCAAATCAGTTTTTTTGATCCACTGGGTTTGTTTACAGCAGAAACAAAACCAGAAACAATAGCAACTGGTACCACGTACTAGAACTCTAGATGCATGATCCGCTGGATTCAACCTTGAGTTAATGTATCTCCAGTCAGTTGGTTGTGACCCTTCGTGGATAACTCTAATCTGTTTGCAACAAAAGTATGAAATCTCGCCGTACTATTCTGAATATAACGTAAAACGGCCATGCTGTCGGTCCAGTATGTAATACGATGGACAGGAATGTTCAATTCTCTAAGCAACATCCTATTGGTTCTGACGGCTACTGTGGCTGCTGTCAACTCCAATCGTGGAATAGATGTTGTCTTAAGTGGAGCAACGCGAGATTTTCCCAAAATAGAGGAATAGTGACGTTCACCAGAAGCGTTCTCCATGCACAAGTATGACACTGTACCATATCCAGTTTCGCTCGCATCAGCAAAATGATGTAACTGTACCATGAGTGGATGAAAACCATAAGGTTTCAGACATCTGTTCACTTTGAAGTCCCTCAATTTCTCGAGATCTTGGTACCAATTATTCCACTGAATAGCAGTGTCATCTGGAATTTTGTCGTCCCATCCAAACTGAAGTTTGCACAATTCCTGCAGAATGATTTTGGCCTTGAGTAGTAGTGGAGCTAAGAATCCCAGTGGATCAAACACACTGCTAACCATTGACAGAATTCCCCGCCTCGTAAGTGGTTTCCTGTTGAAGTCTAGTTTAAAGTTTATAGTGGCATCAGGCACTCTGGTTATGCTCACATCAGTGCTCAGTCCAATCTCTGTAATAGATGATTACAAATGATTATGTTTTTTCTGTTTATATGCAAATGCATCAGAATTAAAACTTGGTTATGTACATGTATTTCAGTATACCCGATTGGTATGTTGAGCCCTCGGTAGCCTCTAAGGTCCCCTTATCCGTCAGCCTCTCCTGCTTTAGGATTAATCGTCTACGTTTTGTCTCTGGAAGCTTGGCCTTTGCCCTCTTCTTGGTCCTATATGAGTCTAGCTTCGCAGAATACTTGGCATTGAAATGTCCTGGTGACAGGCCATTTTGTTTGAAAGTCTGAAATTGATGTAAAGCATGTTTATAAATATGAATCCTATCTTCCCTAAAAATATTTTCTCAATTTTTTATTCTATTCAATTTCTGTAGCATTTTTAAAGTTACATGTATACATATATTGTTCATTGCAATATCTATGTGTTAGTTTAAAATATAGTAATAGGATAGAATGTAAATCATTTCTATCATGGAGGTACAAATGGAAAACATCAAACACCACAAGTAAGACACTCATGAAAATGCAAGTAATGATTAAAAAACAAAACTGAAATTTGTAACTACCAACTCAATATGAAACAAGCAAGCAACTTACAATCCAAAGAGGAAACAAAACAACTGAAACTTCAACACCAAAGTAGAACCTCTGAGAGATATTTCCTTCCAACATTTATGCTTGCAGCTGTTGCATGGATACGAAAGTCAAGGCTCTCACTCTCTCCATAATGCAAGTGCTTAGGGGCTTTAAGCATTGCGGCACGATTGGCATACTCACACGCCTGGCTTGAACCTTGGTCCACATACATTGCTGACTTGGCTATTATTGGTTCAAAAATCAAGTTCAATTTCTCACGCAGTAAAGGGTCACTGAGTGGTGCTTTGTATGGCAAACTTCGATGACTATATTTCTCTGAGTTTCCTATGCGTTTGTAACCACAAAAACGTGCATGACTATTACTGTGATCCCCAAACTGATGAGGAATTAGTGCTTTGAGGTTCTCTCGCATCCCATCTACATCACCTTTGTTTTTGCTAAATATGTACTTGATACACTTATGAAGATGCTGAATAACCTGATAACTGAGACTCACTTCCTTTTTGTTGCGTACGTCATACAAGACTTTGACAATGTTTTTAATACAATGATTTCTGTCAAGCTTTTTTTTAACAGTCACACCCATATTATTTTGCAAACGTGCAACAAGAGTGTTATCGCCATCACCCTCTATAGTATCAACAGGCGTACCTTGTTGGATCATGTCTTTGATGGCTTTCAGGCCTGCCTCACTTTCCATAGCCCTCGCAGATCCTTTGTGAATCCACACACAGCGATGTTCTCTAACTTTTAGCCCTGGTCTGTTCCTCCTCCACCATTTACATACTCCACAGGTACGGTGCTTTATGACAGTCTTCAGAACTTTATTTTCCTTGCTCATCATAAATGTATGACCTGTGAAAAAAAATCCATGTTGCATAAAGTGATTTATTAACAAACTTTCAAAACATAATAATATGTATATAAATATTCCTGTAAATTTGGAATATGATATAGAAAATATATGAAATAAAATTCATGACAATTTATATCAGTCATAATTGATTTTTTAAATATATTTTCCAGATAATTCTTTTTTTAATTACCTGTTAGACTGTCAAACCCTCTTTTCTTCCACCCATGATCGATACAAACTGTCATGCCTCTACGACTTTTAGGAGCGAAAGAAAGTTTCTTTTTCACTGCGGGATGTATCTTCTGTGTTTTATGGCCATCGTGAGTGATTCCTGGCATTCCTGAGCTATATAAAAATAAATTGAAAATAATTTATCTATATGACTATTTTATACATTTTCAACAATATGATATCTGTCTAATTCATCAATTTTCATTTCAAAGAAAAATAAATTACCCTTGGTGATGATCAAAAGTACCATGTAATTTCATTTTTGGGGAAACAGTCTTCTGCGTTGCAATCAGGCTTAATTTTCTTGTCATCGGCGTTGAGTTTGGACCTTCCAGAGCTACAACACATTACCATTATTGATCATATTTGTATATTATGTACAATTATAAAAAAAAAATTCTATCATTTTTATTCATTATTTGTGCAGTGCCTTTTCTACATTTTTATATTTACCAATGGTCATGATCAAGGGGATCAAATGAGGTATCATGGTCAATTCAGTGGAAACTGATTCTGTCAGTCTGGAAACATCCCTGTAAAGAATAAAATCAGAAGCAATACAGGTGAAGACTGTTTATGTACTGTTCATTGCTGTGATGACTATAATATTTTAAATTCATCAGGAATTACTGCTATCCCTAAATCAGTAAACTCCTCCTTAAAATCATCCTCTTCTTTCTGTGAAACAGCTCTGAAATATGCAGTTAAATATGAAGTTATTCTATGTTAAATTTATGTTTGAATTGTATTCAAAACATTAATGCTATTAGAAGCAGTTCTTCTTTTTAAAAAAGACATAAACATGATTTTGATTACATCATTTCTTTCTCAAAGGCCATCAGGCTTTCCTTCTTCATGCTTTCTTCTGCGTATTTTTCAATTATCTGTCCTGCTCTCCTCTCCATGACTTTTAAACTCCTGTTAATGAATGGTAAATCTAAGGTTGTAAGTAGATTGTTCATTCTAATGCAATTGTTTTGTAACACATGTTTTCATTGCCTAATGCATGTTTAAAGCAGTAAAATGTGCATAAACAGGAGTGAAAGCTTTTCATTGTGACGTCATAATAGAGCGATGCAAAAACACAAGGCTCCATGACGTATTTCATATAACGAAACTCAACAAAATAAGACATAAACAACAAACAAAATGCATAGATTACATTAGAATGGCAATAACTATCTTCTAATTTGGTATTTGCAACTGTTAATGCTGACTTAATGGTCGCAAACTGAGTTTTACCTGTTATTAATGAATGGCAAATCTAGGGTTGTCAGAAGATTGTTCATTCTCTGCGGTCCACCCACACTGTCAATCATAGCTACAAGGAATATTTGTTTGTTATTCCTTTCAAGCTTTTCATACAATTTACAACAGAATACAACATCATTTGTAACAATAAAAGCTTTGAAATATGGAACCAACATACCTGCACCAACTTTTGTATTTATACAAAAGCTAGGCATCCCCTTTCCTTGCCCCTCGTCTCTGTGCGTTTTGCCATAAGGAATCCTGTTCAGCTTCAAACAAAAGGTACACTGTACTAAGGGCGAAACGATTACACGTGTAAACGGCGACGTTTCGATTATATGCTCTAAACGTTTACAGTTTGAGTAAACGTTTACACGAAGGTCATTATCAATGTCTATCAGAAATAAAGTTTAACACAAACAAATTGTTTTATTTCATAATTTACAAAAGAAACACCGTCTTCGACCATTTGACAAGCAAGAATCCGATAAGCAACAATCTAAACCGGAAACATATGGAATGAAAATATCTAAAACCCGATACGGGCTAACATAATTAATTCCGATTTCCGAGTTGCTAATACTAGCGATGTTTTACGACACTTGAATCATAAATATATTTTGATTAAATAAATATAATACATTTTTCACAAGTCTTTGAAAAGTTTCAATATAGTCAACAGGTCTTGTTTTACTTTTTTCGAGTTTAAAAGATCCATCTTTACAATTATTTTTTCTACGTCCGGTAGCCAAACAAACCAAGCAGTTGGGTGACAAGGTCGTAAGTGAATGAATTTAATGCGCCTCAAATTCTTACGGTTAAATCACAATAACCAACAATGAATTTGTAATAACAACTCATACTTATATTAAAGTGAAAGAATTGATTATTAAATTCGAGTTTCATGAGTAAGTAGCCATAAAAATCCAACATAGAATATCTCCCGTTTAAACGGTACCGTTTCGTTTACTGCTATCCGTTTAAACGTTTACAAAATTCTGTAAACGTTTCATCCCTACACTGTACGTATAGGTATACGCCCAATCCAAGTTTCATCTCACCTTTTATGTTTTTTTTCGTTAGATATAGAGGCCCGCATTTACAGTGGCAGCAATTTTCCAGGGCATCTACAACTGTATTCCATTCGACAACGCGTCTGCCATTTCTCCAACCGTCGGAACTAAACTTCTTGCTATTTACAAGACTTTTCATGCCAGGAAAACACGTTTCGCATGCTTCTCCCTCACAAATGTGACCAGATACATAGTTGTGGTCCACTAACACGTTAGTTTTCGGCGACTTTTTGAAGCGCCCTTTCTTGTTTCGTTTCAACATGGACGCCGCCATATTGAATACTGTTTGTAATGACGGTACGAGATATTTAGATATTTTGTTTTTTAAACTCAAAAAATAATTTTCCGGTATCAAATTTGTCATTAAATTGCTACATATGAGTATAAATGTTGTTAAATAAAAAAATATATTCATTTTAAATTTTTTTTACTTTTCCCCGAAATATACCGAGGTCATTCCGGAAGATGCCGAGCTCTCGTGCTCAATTGTACATCCGATACCTTAAGATACCAAATATAAATGAAAAATACTGAAAAACAAAAAATTTAAAAAATACGATTTTTTTAAATTTGCATCTCGTCACGACCGGAAGTACTGACGACATACGAAAAGGTGATTCTGCAAACCAGAAAGTCATGATCTATCATCTCCAATAAGTCTCCATATCATACACTTTGCCATTTTCGATAAATGTGCGCGACAAAATCGCATTTTAAAATCAGGAAATTGTCCATAACTTGGCACCAAAAGCGAATTTTTCAAATTTTTCTTCGGATGTAACAACTTCATATAATGACACATATTTTGTGAAAGTTTCATGAGAAACCGCTGAATAGTTTTCGAGAAATCGCGTGCACAAAATTTTTGTCAAAAAAAAGAATAATAATAAGAAACAGTACAATCACTATAAGGTCTTCCGTGAAGACGGAAGACCTTAAATACTCTTACCTTATTCAGTTGTGTACCGCCAGAAACTATACTTCAGTTGGTGTTGTTTCTTGGTTTCTATCACAACCACGATATAGTACAATTCACATTCTGCAGTTTTATGAGTGAGTGGCTCAAATCAGTTTTTTGATCCACTGGGTTTGTTTACAGCATAAACAAAACCAAAGCAACTGGTACCACGTATTAGCACTACCTATTCAAACTGTGACTTGAGTACATCAACAATGCACACACTTCAATTGGGCTATGCTCATCTTATCTAAAAATACAACATCACTAACAATCAAACAATAACATTAAGTTACCATTATCCAATTGTGTACCGCTAGAACGAATACTTCAATCGGTGTTTTTCCTGGCTTCTATCACAGCCAAAATTTAGTACAAGTGAGTGGCTCAGTTTTCTGATCCACTGGGTTTGTTTACAGTATACACAAAATCAGGGACATTAGCAAGTGGTACCACGTACTAGCACTATACCTCTTCAGACTGTGACTTGAGTTCAACGACAATGCACAAAACTCTCTTTGGCCAGGCTAATCATATTCAATTGAAAGTACAACATCACTTACAATTAGACAATAAAATAAACTTACCATCATCCAATACGCCAGTTTCGAGATTGTAACTCTCCTACGATAGAGGCGCAAAAAGTACTCATTTCAGCATGGAGGTGGGACAGGTTGTCTCTGTATGCAAAAGTGCATGAAAAAAAACGATATTTATGGCTTTTAAAATTAATTAAATGTTATAGAAAGATAATAATGTTAAGCAATGATGCATCTGATGATTTTATCAAGCTCAACTATGCATATTTAAAAATCTACTATAAATTTTCGGGTACTTGAAAACGAAAGAAACGTCATAGGCTTTATATAAAGTAATAGATTTTCTTGATTGTACGAACATTTTCTAAAAAGTAAGTGTTTTGTTAAAATAAAGAAAAGAATCAATATGTAATTTAGATTCCTGCAATGACTAGATACATGTGTTTCGTATATTAGAGGGCCATATCTCTTCCCTCGTCCGAAAAGTCTCACATCCACTGATGTTTTCTTTTTTGTTTCGATGTTTTTTATTTAAAACTGATGCCTTTACTTTAATTCGGTTATTCTCAAGCTGCAAAGTGCATCCTGACATTCATGTAGTTATGATAAACCCGTATATCGATGATGCAATGTATCCAACATTCACAGTCTCAAATATCTGTCTCACCTGTTTGTTTACGCGGCAACGAAACTCCCCTCCTCAACGAAAGAGCGCACCAAGGGATATAATCTCGAAACTTGCGTATTGAATACCACTAGCATGTATACCTCAATCGGAATCGGTGTTGTTTCTTGGCTTCTATCACAGCCAAGATTTAGTACAAGTCACATTCTGAAGTTTTATGAGTGAGTGGCTCAAATCAGTTTTTTGATCCACTGGTATTGTTTAGATCATAAACAAAACCAGGGACATTAGCAACTGGTACCACGTACTAGCACTACCTATTCAGACTGTGACTTGAGTACATCAGCAATGCACACACCTCTCTTGGGCCAGGCTCATCATATTCAATTGAAAGTACACTATCACTTACAATCAGACAATAAGATAAACTTACCTTATTTAATTGTGTACCGCTAGAACAATTACTTCACTCGGTGTTGTTTCTTGGCTTTTATCACAGCCAAGATTTAGTACAAGTCACATTCTGAAGTTTTATGAGTGAGTGGCTCAAATCAGTTTTTTAATCCACTGGGTTTGTTTACAGCATAAACAAAACCAGGGACATTAGCAACTGGTACCACGTACTAGCACTACCTATTCAGACTGTGACTTGAGTACATCAACAATGCACACACCTCTATTGGGCTATGCACATCATATTCAACTGAAAATACAACATCACTAACAATCAGACAATAAAATAAACTTACCATCATCAATTTGTATATCGCTCGCAAGTATACTTCAATCGAAATCGGTGTTGTTTCTTGGCCTCTATCACAGCCCATCGTCGGAAACCCACGGTCGGTCTTGCTTCTCTTACCTCGAGGTAAGAGAAGCGAGACCGACCGTGGGTTTCCGACGATGGAGCGAGTGGCTCAAATCAGTTTTTTAATCCATTATGTTTGTTAATAGCAGAAACAAAACCAGGGACATTAGCAACTGGTACCACGTACTAGCACTACCTATTCAGACTATGACTTGATTACATCATCAATGCACACACCTCTACTTGGCTGAACTCATCATATTCAACTGAAAATACAACATCACTAACAATTAGACAATAAAATAAACTTACCTTATTCAGATTTGTATCGCCAGAAACTATACTTCAGTTGGTGTCGTTTCTTGGTTTCTAGCAAAACCACGATTTAGTACAAGTAACATTCTGCAGTTTTATGAGTGAGTGGCTCAAATCAGTTTTTTAATCCACTGGGTTTGTTCAGAGCATAAACAAAACAATAGCAACTGGTACCACGTACTAGCACTTCCTATTCAGACTGTGACTTGAGTACATCAACAATGCACACACTTCTATTGGGCTATGCTCATCTTATCTAAAAATACAACATCACTAACAATCAAATAAAAACATTAACTTACCATCATTCAATTGTGTACCGCTAGAACGAATACTTCAATCGGTGTTGTTTTTTGGCTTCTATCACAGCCAAGATTTAGTACAAATCACATTCTGAAGTTTTATGAGTGAGTGGCTCAAATCAGTTGTTTAATCCACTGGGTTTGTTTACAGCATTAACAAAACCAGGGACATTAGCAACTTATACCACGTACCAGAACTACCTCTTCAGACTGTGATTTGAGTGCATCAACAATGCACACAACTCTCTTTGGCCAGACTCATCATATTCAACTGAAAATACAACATCACTAACAATCAGACAATAAAATAAACTTATCATCACTCAGTTGTATACCGCTCGCAAGTTTGCTTCAATCGGAATTGGAGTTGTTTCTTGGCTTCTATCACAGCCAAGATTTAGTACAAGTCACATTCTGAAGTTTTATGAATGAGTGGCTCAAATCAGTTTTTTAATCCACTGGGTTTGTTTAGAGCATAAACAAATCCAGTGACATTAGCAACTGGTACCACGTACTAGCACTACCTATTCAGACTGTAACTTGAGTACATCAACAATGCACACACCTCTATTGGGCTATGCTCATTATATTCATCTGGAATTAAAACATCACTTACAATTAGACAATAAAATACTCTTACCTTATTCAATTGTGTACCGCCAGAAACTATACTTCAGTTGGTGTTGTTTCTTGGTTTCTATCACAACCACGATATAGTACAATTCACATTCTGCAGTTTTATGAGTGAGTGGCTCAAATCAGTTTTTTGATCCACTGGGTTTGTTTACAGCATTAACAAAACCAAAGCAACTGATACCACGTATAAGCACTACCTATTCAAACTGTGACTTGAGTACATCAACAATGCACACACTTCAATTGGGCTATGCTCATCTTATCTAAAAATACAACATCACTAACAATCAAACAATAACATTAACATACCATTATCCAATTGTGTACCGCTAGAACGAATACTTCAATCGGTGTTGTTTCTTGGCTTCTATCACAGCCAAAATTTAGTACAAGTGAATGGCTCAGTTTTCTGATCCACTGGGTTTGTTTACAGTATACACAAAATCAGGGACATTAGCAAGTGGTACCATGTACTAGCACTACCTCTTCAGACTGTGCGACAATGCACAAAACTCTCTTTGGCCAGGCTAATCATATTCAATTGAAAGTACAACATCACTGACAATAAGACAATGAAATAAACTTATCATCATTCAATTGTATACCGCTCGCATGTATACCTCAATCGGAATCGGTGTTGTTTCTTGGCTTCTATGAAAAAACCAAGATTTAGTACAAGTCACATTCTGAAGTTTTATGAGTGAGTGGTTCAACTCAGTTTTTTAATCCACTGGGTTTGTTTACAGCAGAAACAAAACAAGGGATATTAGCAACTGGTACCACGTACTAGCACTACCTATTCAGACTGTGATTTGAGTGCATCAACAATGCAACACCTCTCTTTCGTTATGCTTATCATATTCAACTGAAAATTCAACATCACTAACAATAAGACAATAAAATAAACTTATCATCATTCAATTGTATACCGCTCGCAAGTTTGCTTCAATCGGAATCGGTGTTGTTTCTTGGCTTCTATCACAGTCAAGATTTCTTATAAGTCCCATTCTGAAGTTTTATGAGTAAGTGACTCAAATCATTTTTTTATTCACTGGGTTTGTTTAGAGCATTAACAAAACCATCGTCGGAAACCCACGGTCGGTCTCGCTTCTAGGTAAGAGAAGCGAGACCGACCGTGGGTTTCCGACGATGTAACAAAACCAGGGACATTAGCAACTGGTATCACGTACTAGCACTACCTATTCAGACTCTGACTTTCAAGAGAGCTGCATCAACAATGCACACACCACTCTTGGGCTATGCTATATGATCATCATATTCAACTGAAAATCAAGTTGTGTACCGCTAGCAAGTATACCTCAATCGGTGTTGTTTCTTGGCTTCTATCACAGCCAAAATTTAGTACAAGTCACATTCTGAAGTTTTATGAGTGAGTGGCTCAAATCAGTTTTTACTTATCGTTACTTATCGTTGGTTTCCAATTCAGGCTCCCTAAGGATCCTCTTCATTGGACTCCCTATATCCTACTTCAGTTTTAGTATAACTCACTACGTGACTTCCGGATATTGTAGCCTTATAGTCATATAAAATGTCTTGATTTTCCCAGTGTTTATCCAAACGTTGCTTGAAAGAATTAGTAGTCTTCGCACTTATAACATCCTCTGGTAGACTGTTCCAGATCTTAGCAGCTCTCAGGGTGAAGTTATATTTTCTGATATCTAATCTGGCTCTCTGGATTAATAGTTGCTTGGAATTCCCCCTTGCAGTTTCTCTCCCTACATGATCTCTCCTAAATTTCACAAAGTTGGCTGCTTTTGTGTCATATTTTCCACTCGTAATTTTATATATCTCTATCATATCTCCTCTGTGTCTTCTATAGCTGAGTGTTGGTAGTTTGAGTTTCTTCAGTCTCTCAGAATAGGTAAGATCTGACATTCCAGGTATCTGCTTTGTTGCCCTTCTTTGCACTCCCTCCACCATCTCAATATATTTAGTTTTGTATGGGAACCAGACTGAGCTTGCATAGTCCAAGTGTGTTCGAACCAGAGATTTATAGAGCGGAATGAATGTATTTTCATCTAAATGTTGAAATATCCTTCTAATCATGGCAAATGTCGAGTTGGCTTTCTTTACTTTCTCGCATATGTGTTTCTCAAAGGTTAAATTTTCGTCGATGATTACTCCTATGTCCTTTTCTTCCTGAACACGCTCTAAAGATTCTCCTAATAACTTGTATGACACCTCTTGTGAAGACTTTTTCCCTATATGCATATATTTACACTTTTCAGGATGGAATTTCAACAACCAAGTGTTGCTCCACTGACCGAGTTTTTCAAGATCTCTTTGCAGTGTTTCCTGATCTCCATTTTCTTTCACAATGTTAAAAATCTTTGTATCATCTGCGAAAAGGTATACCATTGACTCGACGATCTCTGGTAGGTCGTTTATGAATATTACAAACAATATCGGTCCTAAGACGGAGCCTTGTGGGATGCCGGATGTTACATCATGCCACTCGGAACTTCTCCCATTCACTGTAACCTGTTGTTTTCTATCCCTTAGGTAGTCTTGGATCCACTGAATTGTTTCAAGTCCTATTCCATATGCTTTCAGCTTGCTGATAAGACGTCTATGAGGAACTGTATCAAATGCTTTCTGATAGTCCATATATATACAATCTATGGTGTGTCCCTGATCTAATGCCTCCGTCCATTCATCTAAGACTCTGAGTAGTTGTAGTGCGGTTGACCTCCCTCCCATGAAACCATACTGCCTTGTTGTAAATAGATCATTCCTTGTGAAGTGTTCAGTGATCTGATCCCGCATTACCTTTTCCATTGTTTTACACACGACTGATGTGAGGCTCACAGGTCTATAATTTCCTGCTAAGGACTTGTTCCCTTTCTTGTAAATAGCACTTATTCTGGCTTTTTTCCACTCCATTGGAACCCTTCTTTCCTCCAATGATCTATTGAATATCATAGTTAGTGGTACCGACAGCTCCTCATGTAGTTCCTTCAAAAACCTTGGGTGAAAATTGTCTAATCCTGGAGATTTGTCCACCTTAAGTTCTCTGAGTATTTTCTTAACAGTTTCTTCCTTTATGTAACGTTGTTCCCATTGAATTTGGATGTTTCTGGCTTTAAGTTGTGGTACTTCACCATCTGGTTCTTTAGTAAAAACACTACTAAAAAAGTTCGCTAGAATGTTAGCTTTTGTTTCATCATCATCCGTTTTTTCTGATTTCGGATCTCTAGGGTCGGTGCATAAATCTGCAATCCCTTGTCTGCTTTTACTCTTTGAGTTGATATACTGCCATATTCTCTTTGGATTACTCTTTGCTTCCTTTGCTAGATTTTTTTCGTATTTCTTCCTAGCCTTCCTTACTAGTTTCCCTGCTTTGTTTCGAGTACGATTGTAGTTTCTTCTAACATCTGGATCTTTGTGTACCAGGTACTTGCGTGCCAAGGCATTCTTCTCTTTAATGACATTTAGAGTTTCTTTATCCAAGGGAATTTGCTGGTTTTTCTTCCTTCCAATTTCATAAGTAGGTACATACTTATTCTCTAGATCCTCCATCTTTCCACGAAATTTTGTCCATATTTCATCTATGTTTTCAGAGCCATTCCCCAAAATATGCCTCCAATTTGTCTGCTTAATTTCATCCTTTAGTCCTACATAGTCAGCTTTACTGTAACTTTTTCTCTTCTTCTTTGTTTTCTTGACATCCACTCTGCACACATAGCTGAATATGATGACACAGTGGTCACTTTTTCCGAGAGGACTTTGTAGTTCCATATCTACTACTGTGTCCGGGTCCTTGGTTATTATCAGGTCTAGCACATTTGGTGTATTAGTTCCCCTCCATCTCGTTGGTTTATTTACCATTTGGAATAAAAAGTTATCCTGTAAGCACTCAAGGAACTTCTGCTCTTCTGAATGAATGTTTGATGATGTCATCATCTCCCAATTAATTCCAGGGTAGTTAAAATCTCCCATCAGTAAATGGTGGGTAAAGTTTAGCTTTGATACTTCACTGATCAAGTTCCTTAAAGTTCTACCGGTTTCTTCCGAACTATCTGATGGTGATCTGTATATCACTCCAATAAGCATGGTCTCATTTCTACTAGTACGCAATTTCACGAACAGGTGCTCACAAAATCTGCTATCAACTTTTATTTCCTCCGCCTTGAGTGATTCATGCACATAGAGTATAATTCCTCTACCAATATCCCCTTCTAGGTTTGTGTGGAACATATTGTATTCCTGTGACCATTCCATGTTGAATTCGGAGGGATTTAGTAGATAAGAAGCATTCTTCGCCTTTACTTCGGTAATCCCTATTACCATCGGTTTTACATCTCGGATTCTGATTTGAAATTCATTGAATTTGTTTCTGAACTGATCGGCGTTTGTATAAAAGCAAGTTAGTCTATTCACAAACTTAAAACTATTTACACTATCTTCACTGTTCTTCTTTATATCTACTCTCCTTCTACCCGAACTTTTACCACTCTGCGCGCCCAGGGTGGTCCTCGTACTCGGAAGGTGAATTCCCCCGAATGTGTCCCTTGTAGTTCTTTAGCCCTTTCATACAGTTTCTTCTCATTTTCCCTTTCAGCTCTTGTCAAGTCATTTGCAATTCTCACCTTGGCAAACTCCAAGTGATCCTTCAAGAATTTTGCACCTTTAAAAAGTTCCACCTTCTTTTTTGTTGTTGTAAGGGTAACAAGCATTGGGCGACTTGCCTTATCCTTTTTGAATTTCCCTAAACGTACCACTTTACTGATGTCGGAATTGTCAATATTTGTTTTGCATCCCTTTCCTATAGCCTGCAACTTCTCGTAGTCAAAGTTCCGTCGTGTCTCACTAGATTCTGACTCACACTCCTCAATTCCATATACCACCATGTTATTTTCCCGACTTTTCCTCTCATTTATTTCCTGCAGGACTGCTGTAACATTTTCTTTAGGCTGTACCTCATCATTATTCAATGTGATTTCAGAATTTCCAGACGCTACTTTATTATTTAGTTCATCCTTGACGATTGCACGGACATCATTTTCACTGCATTTGTTTTGCACTTCCTTTTCAAGTTTATCAATCCTTGACTCAAATATTTTCATTATTTCCTTGCACCTATCCTCTATCTCTCTATCCACCACTATGTTCTTTTCGACTTTTTCTCTGCATGAACCACAGTTTTTTAATCCACTGGGTTTGTTTACAGCATAAACAAAACCAGGGACATTAGCAACTGGTACCACGTACTAGCACTACCTATTCAGACTGTGACTTGAGTACATCAGCAATGCACGCACCTCTCTTGGGCCAGGCTCATCATATTCAATTGAAAGTACAACATCACTAACAATCAGACAATGAAATAAACTTACCTTATTTAATTGTGTACCGCTAGAAAGAATACTTCAATCGGTGTTGTTTCTTGGCCTCTATCACAACCAAGATTTAGTACAAGTCACATTCTGAAGTTTTATGAGTGAGTGGCTCAAATCAGTTTTTTAATCCACTGGGTTTGTTTACAGCATAAACAAAACCAGGGACATTAGCAACTGGTACCACGTACTAGCACTACCTATTCAGAGTGTGATTGATTGCATCAACAATGCACACACCTCTCTTTTGTTATGCTTATCATATTCAACTGAAAGTACATCCCAAGTCATTCCCCTATGTACCTTCAGGCGCAACAAGGACTATGTAGGTATGTAGGTATGTAGATACATTCTGTAATTTTATATAGGTTAGTTGCTGAAAACACTTTTATTTAAATCATTGGATTTTTATAGCCTAGAGAAAGCTAGAGACATTAGCAACAGGTACCATTCATCATTTGGGTTAACACTGTAAAGCGAAACATTTCTTTGTTTAATAGTATATTAGACAACCTGGACAATCTAAGTACAAATTCTGTAAAGTTAATATAGCCTAATACCTGGTAAATTAGCCTACTTATATATTAATATAACATTCATTGCATCTCAGACAGAATATCTCAGTTCATACTCAGCAAAATAAAATATGTTTAAAAATGAATTAGAAACCAACAACAAACATGTTTGTTTGAATCAAACCTGTGCGGTTGCTTTTTTCCTTGTGTATTTTGCCCTTTCTGTCTCTGCTCCTTTTCAACATCCGCACACCCCCGCGCTCCGTAACTCTTTGTTGACATAATGATATCTACTTCCTTGGTAACCGATTCTAATTTGGAACAACCTCCGTCATTTTCTCGCGCAGTTATTCAATATCCCCGAGTATTTCCGACTGTCTCCTTCAAAGACGAGTTATGCCCCTTTGATCGATATTTAGTGGCGGATCTTACAAATTACAAAAAAATATATTTTTATGAACATTTAAACAATAATCTAGGCTTCATTTACAGGTCACTGGAAAGAAATTTTAAATAGGGGAAGGGCGGAAGGTCAAAGGGGCATTTCCTGTTGAAATTCTTGACAAGCTATAAATAAATAAATAAGTAAATAAATGAATAAATAAATTATTATTATTAATAAATATTAAACAAATAAAGTTAAAAAGAAAAAAAATAAGAAGGAGGATTTCATCCAGAATTAATTCATATTATTTTATAATTTAAGTTAATTTATTTATAAAACTTTGATTTCTTTTGCATAGTTAATTGAGGAGGTCCAACAATTGGCTGAAAAAATATTTTATTTTTTCATTTTTGTAAAGCATCACATTAATAGGCAACATATTACCCCCCCCCCCCCCCCCCCC
>PRKT01000090.1:1317279-1331940 GCA_003671525.1 Saccostrea glomerata | reverse complement strand
TGCTTAATTTTATTACATGTACTATCATATGACTTTTATTTATTTATTTATAATACTCACGTTATATTTATTTTTGTTTCTCTTAATGCAATCATATTGCTTTTCAAGTTGTCTATTTTTCTTTAACTTATTCTAAAGAAACTATAAATTCTTAACATTTGTTAAATTCTTAAAATTCATTTTATCTGTCATAATTTTTGTATGTGTATATATGTACATGTGTTTTTGCATGATAATTTATGTGTAAACATCTTTCTGTGATATTTTAACTGTGATAGTCGGTTTAAGAGCTCTACAGAGCTCATGTTTATTGTTATGTATGTATACAATGCCGACTTTAAATAAAATTTACTTACTTACTTACTTACATTTAAATTATAAATCAGTAAGCTTTTCAAAAGATTTTTCAAAAATAGAATCCAAAAAATCAAAGAATTTTTTTAACTAGAAAAAGTAAAAAAAGGTATATTTCAAAACTCTATTTATAAAAGCAAATTATTTGAAGAACTTTTATGTACACAAATTGCAAATAAACAGGCCGCAAGACCATAAACTGAGATAATACAATGTACATAAGCCATTATATGAGTTTTATCTAACTGACAAACATCTTTCCAAAAAATTGCATGTTCGTATAATATTTGCATTTAGAAAAAAAAACAAGAGGAAAAATTGTTTGATTATAGAAATTATTCCATTTGTAATTGTGACTTTTTAAGTCTGTCCTCGCATTATAGTCTTGACAGTGTTTATAACTTTAAGTAAATCCAAGATGCAGAAATCGCACCGGTCTCAGTCACAGAAGAGTATTCCGAACTTTCTATCTGATACAAACAAAGATTATACTATGTTTCAAGGACTTTGCAGGTAGCATCTTCGATTGAAAATTTTCGGGAGGGACGTTAAAACAACATAATCAATCAATCAATCAATCAAGGGGGAACCGCACATTAAAAAAAATAAATGGCGCCTTACCTTTAGAGATTAATACTTTCCCTATACTCATGTGTTCGTAGTCATTCGATAAAACGTGTAAAATAAAAAATGTTCATGTATTTCCATATATATAGATTTTTTGAACTTTTAGAGCAGAGGAGAGCGAAGGGAACTTTAGACATAGGTACAATTTAACGCGACACCGCTTACTCTCACGTGACAACGACAGTAAACCAAAAGTAAAATAGGCCCTAGAACTTGCAGAAGTAAAGAGAAGGTCTATACCATCATCAGAAGGTGAGTTAGTGTAATAAAGGAAACATGAAATGTAAAATTTTTATTTCTTTAAAACTGTAAATTAAACATTACATGCTGAGCTGTGGGACTGACATTTACAAGCGCGAAGATGCATCATGAGGCTTAGACCTAATTTTTTCATTCAAACAGGTTGGGACCACTCGCCAAAATAAGAAATGATAGCCTGTTTCTGATATAATATCCAAGATGGGATGCCATAAATTTACCAATTTATATTTTCAAATACCCCAAACGGACTATCTGGGCGCGTGGTCCCAATCTGTCAAATATGTTACTAATCAGGATTGGATGCAGGAATTGAAGTTAGAGGGGGTGCCAAAAATAGGCAGGGGGTCTGGGGGCCACCTTGAGGCCCTCAGTGGGTCCAGCTCCTGGATTCTAGAGATTTTGTTGGGTAAAAAAGAGGTCTACCAAGTAGACGTATTTACATTTTCTAGACGAAACTGTGATTTATGCTAACTTTGACAATTTTAGGGGGGCGCCCCCTTTAATCAGTCTAGACGAACTCCAAAAACGGCGTTAACGGAAGTGAGAATTTCAGTCCAGAAAAGACTCCAAAAAACGAGTCCAACGCATGCGCAGTTATATAAAAAACGGTGAAAAATCGTGAAAAGTGGGCTCTTACAAAAAGTGTTTTTGCAAAAAATTGGATTACCTTACAATAATGTAAGTTCTCAGAAATGATTAATAACAAATGGTTTTAGAGAACGTATTTGTTAGAATTTTGATTTCATGTGCAAATAGTTTTTAATTTCAAGTCAAAGTTGACCAACTTCGAGGTTTAGCCAGACATCGTACAAGTAGGATACAAAATACAAATTAAACAGTCTTAATCTTATGAAAACATCTCTGTGGTTGATAATTTGTTTGTAGTGACTAAGTTAGTCATTTTAGAACTACTTTTACTGATTTTAGAAGTTTTTTTGTAAGTAAGGAACGCTGGCGAATTTTCAGTTCGAATTTCCTCTGTCTTTCATGTCTATCGTGTACGAATGAATTTCAGCATGTTTAGATCAGCAATGAGCAACTGCATTGTAAATACATCTTATCAATAATTAAAAAAGTACTGAATTGATGGTTTTAATCATAAATAAGAGTCGATTAGGTGACAGTTACATGAGAATCTATTCAGTTTCCACATTTCCTCCGAGGCTTTTTTGAAGAAAGTTCACGTTTCAAGTTAGATCAAATACAAAGAAAAATAAACGTTTGGGGATTAAATATATAATAATAAAAGGGGAAAATATGTAAAATTGAACAATGTAATATATCTGTTGTAACTGTTAAACATTGACCGAATTTTTACCTATTTGTAATATTATTTCGTCATATAATCCTGTATGACATCTGAATATTGAGAGCGTTAGTTATCACCATCGCTATATACCTAATATTTTCACATATGAATAGATATAATCATGAAACATTTTTAGAATTATAATCTATGAGTTTAAGAACTAAAAAAAATCATTCTTTTAAAATTACGGTAAAAAAGTCTTCTCAAATCGAACCTGTTAATATCTCTGCTCCGCCGCCAAAATTGTGCAGTTTTTCATTAAAAAAAAATACTATATAAGTGTCTTCTTGGAGAAGTAAAATTTAAGTATCTTTATAGTGGGAATGGCATATAATTTAAATCAAGGGGACAATAAATTAAGTTAGAAAATTAATTCTTACCGACTTTATTGAATCCCGGTGTCGTACGTATATCCCAAATCACTATTATGCAAGAATACAGAGCGATAAATAAGTCAATAACCACTAAATAATTTAATGGGTACAATTATTTATTCAACAAAAATTAAAATCCAGTCACAGTTTACTAAATACAGCCATTATTCAGTCCTATTAGTGGAGAAAGCGAACGACAACCTATCGTTTGTTTACATCGGAAGCCATTTTGCCGCAATGCATGACGGAGCCAAAGACTTCTTTTTTGGAGTTCACGCCGTTTTTGGAGTTCGTCTAGACTGTTAATCTGCCACTGCTAATAATCTGCTTGAATGAAAAATTAATGAGGCACCCATTTATGTATCTGACTAGAGGGTTCCATATATGTAAACCAAATAATTCACATTGACAATAATACTGAAATGACCTATCCTAATGGGGGAACTCATATTCTAAAGACACATATAAAGAGAAAGGGGGGTGGGGTTATGGCTTGGTGGCCAGATCCAACACCAAAACATTGATTTATTTCTAAAATCTTGTGAATATTTTGGTCACAAAAACTGGGTGTTCCTAGACCCACGTCTAAATCTATGAGTGTTGTCATTCAAAATGCAGGTATGTTTGTAAAAAGTTCCAATTTCACCTGTTATTTCACCTTTCTGATATCTGAAAAAATCCAATAAGAACTAGGCATAACAATTTATTTTCAGTATTTCTTAGTTGTTTAGAACCTAGAAAATCTAGGGCTTTAAATCTATTGTGTGCATGCATGTTTACAGATACATGTATAGGTTTTAACACCCCCTGAAATTAGGTAAAAATATCTAAATGACCTTAAAATTGATTTCATATTTAAGGTGGGAATTAAAGATAAACTAACAATTTACTTATTCATTAATTGAAACAAAGACATGCACACGCATGTATATAGTTCCCTATCTTGCCTAAAAATATTGTTTTTTAAATCTTAAATGTGTGAAATTATGATGAAATTTAAAGTGTATCATTCATTAAGCCATTGGAATATTGTAGAATAAAAAAATTCCAATGAATTATCTTCTATGAGTTTTCCATTTGGACATTACCCTCTGTTCCTAACAGGTATACAGTAACAGCAGTTAAGCATTATTAATGCACAGCCATTGTATGTGCTGTGTACACTCCTTACTGACTGAGACTTGAATTCTCTTGGCACTGACCACTCTGAGCAGATAAAAACACAAGTTAAAGTATTTCCTCCATAAACATTCCACCAGTTTAATAATCATTTTTGAATAAACTTCATATGAACAGTAAATATTTAAAGCTATTAATTGTGGAGATATAGAGCATTCACTGAGTAAGATGCTTAATATATTTACATGTACTTAGTTTGCAACAGATAAACAAACAGTTAATTTACACAAGGATCAAAGCCCTGAATATAAATCCCTGTATTTAATTTACATATTACAAATGTCAGAAATTCAATAGCATTAAAGTAGTAAATATAGGTTGTATCCAACTGAATCAAAGTTCATTGCCCCTACAATGGCCTTTATGGCCAATTCTGCCTATTAGCTTTACTTGTCAGAGACCAGAAGAGCTTATATATGTACAATACACAGTGTGATATGAAGCATACAAGTATGTCTAAAGTGTCTGTCTCACAGGTAGAATTTTTGTTGATAGAACCAACACACAATCCCCTTCCATTACTCCCTGATTATCAACTGAGGGGCTTGTTGGACATATATTTCTTCGCAAATTATATTAATTTAGTATAAATTTATTTCTCATGTATACAATACAAAAATTTGGGAAAATTGATTAATCTATACAAAAAATATACATGTACCACTTTATATTCATAAGAGAGAAAGGTGTGCCACTTATTGGTCTGTTTATATTTTGTACCCCTGCTGGTCTTTTTTCTGGGTTAAAAAACATATATTCATTTTATTTCAATCTATTAAAAATATACCATAACCCATGAGAGATTACTACATGATGTAAACAATAGTAAATAGATTCTTTTTGCACCTCCATTGCCTTTACCGAAGGGTTTTTCAATAGACAGATTGTAATCATATTTAAGGATTAATTTTGGGATGCCGAGTTAATTAACCCAGTAACATGAATTAAGACAAATATATATATATGTATAGAAATCATATAGAAATTTATTTTAGGTAAAAATAAATACATTACATATACAGTAAAACTCGTTTAGTAAGAACACAGATATTGCGAATTCACTGATATAGCAAAGTTATCTTGGATTCCCAGCTTCATGAATTTAATGAATTCCTTATCAGGATAAAACGAATTACGGATATAGTGAAGTAATTTCAGAGGTCCTAGCAACTTTGTTGTAATCAAGTTTTTCTGTAAATAGATTGTATGTGCATTCACTTGGCTTTGAATTTCTCACAATATCACATTTTCACAAGAGAATTTTGATATAATATATTTTGATGTATTTTAAATGAGCCGGAATATAGCTCACCTCATCAAAGTTGGGGGAGCTTATCTTATACCCTTGGCGTCGGCATCCCAGGTAAAGGTTAAGTTTTTTTGAGAAGTTTTCTTTTTAAGTACTTCTATGCCCTATATTGATTAAACATGCATGGAAGATGCTTCTAGTGTGTTTTATTGTACTAGTCAAGGTTTCAGATGCTGCAATATCAGCAAAGGAATTAACCAGGTTAATGTTTTTGGAGCAGGTTAACATTTTTTGGATCTGACCTACATTTTCTTGATGAGTGAAAAGGGTAGTTTTTTATGCAGGTTTTATTTCCAAGTATCTATGAGCCCTATGTTGAGCAAACTTGCATGGATGATACATATAAGGATGCACACTAGTGGAATTGCTTTGGATACTGTTTTGACATACATTTTACAGGTAATGGACCAGGTAAAAGTTATGGGTGCAGGTCTATTACCAAGAAACTATAAGGTCTATATTAACCAAACTTGCACAAATGATGCATCAAGGGATGAAAATTGTCAAACTTGCTCCAGATGCTGGATCTGAATTACATTTCCTTGATGGGTAACGAGTTTGAAGTTTCTGGATAGGTCTATTCCAAAGTAATTGCAAGCCTTATCAAATCAAAATTGCATAAATTTTGCATTTTTAGAATGTTGGTTAATTGTGTGACTTTGCCTTACTTAAAGACAACATTCGTAAAGGTTAGCTCTGTAATCTCTGCTTACTTATGTTTTTTTCTTTAGGGATGGCAGGATATTTCAATGCCATGGTGAAGGGGGTTTTGAATGTTGTTGATGTAGCCCAAGCCAGCATTAAACCCTTCAAAGTAACAACTGTAAAGTTTGAGGATTATAATAGGTAAATTTATGAGCCTTCCTTTTCATTAATGTCTGTAATAGATGGGCATAAACAGACCATGTGCATAAAAGGATTTATTTTTCAAAGTCACTTATTTTTAACTCACTTTAACAGAAGGCCAGAATTTGTTTCCATTGATGACTTATTTGTTGTCATTAATTATAATATTATACTCTTAGATTATTTACAAATTCCTTGTCTTGTCCATACACAGAGTTTTCAAGTGAAGGGCCAAACCCTTTTGCAAGGGGAAATGATTCAGAAATACATGTAGTGATTTAATAAAAGCTTATTCTAGGAAGATAAAGAAATTTATCTTTTAAAAGCATCTCAAGAGCAACAAAGCCATGATTATTGGTAGGTGACACTAATATAAAAGTATACTCTGACAGGGATTGTAGATTCAAATTTGTTTAAATCATGACATCTGGGGGTAGTTCAAGACCACAACAGGAGATCAACATTATAGGAATATACAGAAAATTTCTTTAAAAATCTTCATCTCAAGAATAGCAAAGCCATGATTAGTCATGAATATGAATACAGAAGCTTTATCACCTCAATAACATAGATTCAGGTTTGTTTAAATCATACTCCCAAGGGATAGGATGGGGACAAAATACATGCGGAGGATATTACCTTTAAAAATTATATATACTAGGGAAACATCTTTAAAAATCTAATTGAAAGCCACTATTAGTCAAAGAAATATGGGAATATCATCAAGTGGTGTATATTCAAGATTATTTCAAATCATTTATCCTTTTTTTTGGCTCAGGTGGGGTAGATGGGCTTATACTAAACTATAACTTCTTTTTTCTAGTTGAGAAATTGTATCTAGCATACAGAGCTTTGTTATACAAGTGCAAGAATATCACATGATTGATTTAAAAGCAACAATGTTTCAGTGCACAACATAAATTTACATAATAATAATTTTATCAAAACTATAGGTTACTTATAAAGAGAGAAGATGGTCACATGACTTTGTTTCAACGACCTGGATCCTTCGAGTGTGTGCTTTCCAATAAAGTAATGTATAAAAGCTTCAGGTGAGCTTATATACTGTATCAATCATATGTATAGGGCAACAGAATTTTTGAAAAAAATGAAAAGAAAAGAAAATTAAAATTCAGATCTACCTCGGTAAATGTATTAACTCTGATTTTCTTTCAGTATATTCCGCATAACCAATGAGATAGATGCCCTCACCCAGTTTGAGTGTTACAGTTTCATTATCAACACTTTAGCCAATGCCAGCAGCTCGGTATATGATGAAAATATGCTTCAAAATATATCAGATGCAATTAAGTCAAATTTACACTGGAGACCAGCACATGTTGCCGCATTTGTTGGGTTATATGAATGCTTCCACCATAAAAAGATCCAGTGGTAAGTATGTACATGTAAATGCTACACATGATATTTGATGTTGAATTGACTTTATATTTTGACAATCTTACTTTCAAAAATAATGTTACAAACAGGGCTGGAACAGTACATCTTTTTCTCTATCAGCTGTATCTGTGTCATGATACAAATTATGTATCATGATATTTATTTGATTTACATTGTAGATATAAAATAGCCTTTTTAGGTCACCTGAGTAACTCAGGTGACCTATTGCTATCTGTTTTCGTCCGTCGTCGTCCGTCATGTGTTAACATTTGAACATTTTCAGCTTCTTCTCTGAAACCACTGAACCAATTTCAACCAAATTTGGTATACAGCATCTATGGCTGAAGGGAAACAAAAATTGTGAATTTTACAGTCCCCGCCGCCCTGGGGCCTAAGGGTTTGGGGCCAAAACCACCAAAATTATTGCAATCTTTAAAAATCTTCTTCTTGAATGTAATGAACATTGAGTCCTCTACCAAAATTGTGAAATTCATGGCCCCAGGGTCAGGGGTTCTTGTGCTAGGGCGGGGCTATATAGATTATAGTATGAAAAGGCATTATTTCTTTGAAAATCTTCTTCTCTGCTCTTGGGTATTTTAAGTAAACTAACTAAGTACATAGTTATGTTGAACAAGAGTGCCTCTTTCAAAATTGTGAATTTTATGGTCCCAGGGTCAGGGGTTCTGGTGTTAGGGCGGGGCTCTATTGATCATTTAGTTAAAATGCATTAATTCTTTTAAAATCTTCTTCTCTGCTCTTAGGTATTAGATAAACTAACTAAGTACATAGTTATGTTGAACAAGAGTGTCTCTTCCAAAATTGTGAATTTTATGGCCCCAGGGTAAGGGGTTCTTGTGCTAGGGTTGAGCTATATAGATTATATAGTGAAAATGCATTATTTCTTTGAAAATCTTCTTCTCTGCTCTTGGGTATTAAGTAAACTAAGTACATTGTTATGTTGAGCAAGAGTGCCTCTTCCAAAATTTTGAATTTTATGGCCCCAGGGTCAGGGGTTCTGGTGTTAGGGAGGGGCTCTATTGATCATATAGTGAAAATGCATTAATTCTTTGAAAATCTTCTTCTCTGCTCTTGGGTATTGAATAAGCTAACTAAGCACATAGTTATGATGAGCAAGAGTGCCTCTTTCAAAATTGTGAATTTTATGGCCCCAGGGTCAGGGGTTCTGGTGTTAGGGCAGGGCTGTATTGATCATTTAGTGAAAATGCATTAATTCTTTGAAAATCTTCTTCTCTGCTTCTGGGTATTAAGTAAACTAACTAAGTACATAGTTACGATGAACAAGAGTGCTTCTTCCAAAATTGTGAATTTTATGGTCCCAGGGTCAGGGGTTCTGGTGTTAGGGCGGGGCTCTATTGATCATATAGTGAAAATGCATTAATTCTTTGAAAATCTTCTTCTCTGCTTCTGGGTATTAAATAAACTAACTAAGTACATAGTTATGATAAGAAAGAGTGTCTCTTCCAAAATTGTGAATTTTATGGCCCCAGGGTCAGGGTGTCTGGTATTAGGGCGGGGCTCTATTGATTATATAGTGAAAATGCATTGATTCTTTGAAAATCTATGCCTTTGCTCCTGGGTTGTTACATAGTCTGAAAATAAATTAATGCTTTGAAATCTGCTCTTTAGTATTAATCAACCATTTTATGATAAAATTTGCAAAATTTTGAAATATCTGGTCCCAGTGTCAGTGGTTCCTTTGGGGTGAGGTGCACAACTGGTTATAAAGTGGAATAGCATTTTCTCTTTGTTACTCTGATCTACCTCTGGGTATTAAGTAAATAGAGTAAGCATGCTAAGTTTATAATTATGTTAAGCAATTGTGCCTCTTTCAGAATTGTGATTTGTGAATTTCATGGCCTCTGGGGTAAAACACGAACCAATTTTAATTATTTGAAAGTTGTTACATGATACTCAGGTGACCTATAAGGCCCTTTGGCCTCTTGTTGTATTGACATGATCACCTAAGCATTTCTTCTTAATAAAAATAATAATAATTTTTTCATAGAAACTAGATATCAAAATTATTTAAAGAAAGTGAAGTTATTTATTATGCATTTCACTTTTCAAATCTTAATTGTACTCATTTTCAGTGATATTGACTGTCAAGTGGAAAAAACTCAGTTATCTCCCTTAATGGCAGCGGTGTTAGGGAAGCACACACAGTGTGTTACTGTTTTATTGGAGCATGGAGCCAAATTGAATCTTCAGGACCAAAAGGGAGACACTGTATACCACTATGCAGTGTTACATCACCCAGAAGTCATCAAAGTTAGTAAAGAATCTTGCTCAAAAAGTTTGGTTTCTGTTGTGATATTTTATCATGCTTTCTTGCATAAGTACTGTTTTGACAGATGCTGAGATTTTCTGTTGACTATAGGTGTCCCTTTTCAAACCAAGAAATTAAATAATTCCTGTTGTGGAGAGGGAAAGTGCTCATCACTTTTTCACAAAAGGTACAAATATAGTCTTGATCGAACAATTTTTATTTAGATTTTATCAGACCATGATAATACCAACAACCATGACAAAGTCATTAATTATGTGAACAACAGTGGGATGACGGCCCTAGCCAGTGCCTGTCAGAAGGGGAAGTCTGAAGTTGTGGAGGCCCTGCTAGATGGAGGAGCAGACCCTAATATCACTGCACAGGACATGTATCCTATCCACCATGCACTCAAGGCTGAGGACATCAAGTACGGTGACTCATGTAACATCAGAAATAAGAGAAATTTTAAAGCACCTATATGGTGTGCATAAGTGAGACCGATTTCAGATTCTTTGAATGTTTATTCTTGAGAAAAATATTTCTGGGGTTTTGAATACTTTGCTTGTAGTGATCTTTACATAAAGCTCCCAATTTTTTTAACTGATTGTTTTTATTTCATAGGTCAGTAGAGGTAATCTGTAAAAGGTTCAAAGACCAGCTGTCACTGAGAGATGGGAAGTATGGAGGCACACCAATGCACTGGGCCAGAAGTAGGCAGGTAGGATGGTTCTAGGGTTCACTTCAGTGTTGAACATGCTGCTGATTAAAACATACTGTGTTTTATTAAATTACGACATATAGCATATTTTATCAAATTTCAGTGAGTACATGTAAATCAGAAAGTATGAATTGTAAACAGTACATTTATATTCAAACCAGCATTTATTATATACATGAACTATAACATATCTCAACAACTACTGGCCACCCTTGAAAATCTACTACTCTATGTCATTGTATTTGCCTTTCATAGATGACTGAGAAATTATGTAGACTGAAGGCGGACATGAATGTGAAGAGTAACACGGGTCACACCCCATTACAAGTGATGCAGGAGAAGGGCCGAGCTGACTGTCTGATGGAACTATTGTGTTGGGGAGCGGATCCAAGTGTCGGGGATGAGGAAGGAAACACCCCTCTACACAACGCTGTTCTGGTAGGTCTCATGCAAATCAATTATTGCAAATTACAGAGCATAACAACTTATATGTTCAGTTATACATGTTGCAGTTTTCTACTCATGTTTTTATTTATGTTGAATGATTCAAATATGTGTATTTTTGGGGTAGAGTTTCCATGAAAAATTTGATGTCATCAGCTTTATACTGGATGAAATACATGAAGGTATAGATACTATGTACATTGTAAATCTGAATGTATTAATCTTATACTTTATAGAAAGATGACGATGAAATGGTGAAGAACTATGTTGTATATGGTGCTGATGTTAATGTCAAAAACAAGAAGAACCAAAGTCCTAGACATTTAGCCAGTAATTCAAATGGTAAACACAAGTAAGACAACTTTAAGCTATTTTTCTGTGGAGTAATTGTCATTAATAGTTATTTGAATATGTACAATATTTTAAATGACTGAATGAGATAATAATTAAAGTGGACGTAAAGATTTGTGAAATGCAAATGTTAAGACATTAAAATTGTCCTTATCCTGGTTTTCACTGCATGTTTTCTTATGTGCATAACAAATTGTATGGTTGTCACTCAAGAAAGATATATTTAAATTAATTTACTAATGATTTAATATAAACTAGAATAATTTTAGTGTGTAAAAATTACAGAACAATTACATTTAATTAGATAAATATATTGGTGAAATGTCTATGCATAAATGCATGTTATTATGAAATAACCCTAATCTATACTTCAGAGAGCTGATTTTGTACATGTTACATGTTTCTGGTGCTATGAGATGTGATGCTGATATGAAGAATTGTCAAAATGGGTGCTTTGTAAACGGAGTCAAAAATGGAAAACCCGATGAACACATCACTGAGCTCCTAGAGCGAGATCAGAGTGGTAAGTGGGCAGTTCTTGAAATAATGTAACCCAACAAATACACTAATACACTTTTTACAATGACAATACAAAAGTCTTCAAATTTACTTTTCACAAGGAAGATTTTAAAGTTTGGTAACTATGTTTTTTTCATTCTAATCTAATTGAAGTATTCATAAGAAATTTACACACAAATTATGTCGGAAGAAATAAACATTTTTTAAAAATATTTTTTTCACTCACCACTGTGAAGGCCTTTTGGATGAAATGTTGTCATCCATGTGTGAACCACTCTCACAGCTGGATGGATCTGAGCAGGACCCGGGATACAGGGTGAGATAAATCTCAGGCATTAGAGGCAGTTAAAAAATTCTGTTTCCAAGAAAAATCATCCCAAAGTTGAAGCATCCGGATAACTGAAGTTCCACTTTATTTTTAATGTTTTCTCTATCACAGCTTTTGTCCCTAGATGGCGGGGGGATTCGAGGTATTGTCCTCTGTCTAATGCTGATTGCCATTGAGAAAGAGGTTGGGAAACCCATCAAGGATTGTTTTGATTGGATAGCAGGAACAAGTACAGGGGGACTCTTGGCTCTAGGAATCTGCACAGGTAAAGAGATGAGGCCTAACTATCACTGTGACAATTTTTAGTTATTAATGGGTTTCCTTTAACAGGTTGGTCATGGATAAATACCGTGACTGGAGTGTCGTACTCTGAGTTGGATATTTTACTCAGATAGAAGGAATATTAAACACAATAATGAGTATATATTATAAAGCCAAGGTTGTATTTTATTTTTGATAATGGGTATATAATAAAGGCATGGTTACTTTGTATTTTAGGTAAACCTCTGTCCTATATGAGAGGACTTTATCTCCGGCTGAAGGACGAGGTGTTCATTGGATCCAGACCATATCAGTCAGAGAACTTTGAAAACATGTTGAAAGAAGAATTTGGAGAGGACACTCTCATGACTGATTTTAAGAAACCAAGGTCTGAAAAAAATTAATGAAAGGGATAGCTAAGATTTTAATTCAAGCTCTCCCTGCATGGTTTCTTATTTAAAGTTTATGTTTGTACTAAATTTGTTCAAAAATGAATTTTTTAATTCTATTTTCATTTTTTCTTCAAATATGAAGATTTAATATTGACTTTTATCTTCTACTTCTTTGATGTTAGATGAAAAGAAATATGTATTCTGCATATAGGGCAGCCGTGACAGGGGTACTGGCAGACAGACACCCAACCAAACTACATTTATTTAGGACGTATGAACCCACAATGCAGCCGCTGGAGGTTAGAGGTGTATGTCAGAGAAAGGGAAGTAAAAAGAAGAAAGACCAGGCAGATTCTAAGGAGAAGAGAGAGTCGAGTCTGTCTTCCGAATTATACTCCCCGGCCCACCCAAGTGGTGAGTTAAATGTGTTGAAGTGAGATGAATTTTGTTGCATAATGTTTAATTTAAGAAATATCTGAACTTATTGAGTTTCCCTTAGATTAAATTGTACTAAAATTATTTTATAATAAGAGTATTAAATTAAGACATGTACATAAATGCCCTGCCCCTGAAAGAGTTGAAAATGCTTCAGTTCTGTAAATCATTGTACTAGATCTACAATTCTTCATTATACATATACAGTTACATTCGAAAACCTTTAATACTGTGTCATTTATATTACCATTTAAATCTTGTCAGGAAGTTTGAACTTCTTAGCGTGACTTCTTTTTCTCTATCCAGAACAAAGAGTATGGGAGGCTGCTCGTGCCACTGGTGCAGCTCCGACCTACTTCAAGGCTTTCGGTCCGTACATTGATGGTGGTCTAGATGCCAACAACCCAACATTAGATCTGTTGACAGAGATACATGAATACAACTGTGGATTAAAACTAAAAGTAAGGCAACAAAGTTTGTTTAAATTGTATTAGTTTTAACTTTAAATATGGTCTTGAATATCCCTTAATTGCATATTTTATGTCCTGTCAAAATGCTGTACTTATATACAGTTTAATCTCATTATCTCAAACTCAATGGAACCCAGAAAAAACTTTGAGATATTCAAGGGATCAAAATATTAGTAGTAAATAAATATGGAGTTTTCAAATAACTTCAACATACCATGGTATTTGAAATATCTGTGTTTAAAATACCTGGTACCAAAACTGTATTTGATGTGATATTGAAATAAGGAAATTAATTTATTGAATTCATCATACTAATTAGGGCCCCGCAAGGATTTGCGGGTGCCCTATAGTAATCACTCTGTCTGTCCGTCCGTCTGTCTGTCTGTCTGTCTGTCTGTCCGTCTGTCACTCTTCCGTCCACAAATTTTCTGTTTTTTTCTAATAACTTTTTTTATGGTTGCCCAATCAAGTTTAAATTTGGTATGGTAGTTTAATAGGCAGAAATACATATTTTGATGCTAAGTTTGATTCTCTATGTCTTCTAGTTTGGAGCTGGGGTGGTGGGGTAGATTCCTTAACTATGCATAAGAATGAACGGGCAACTTTTTTTATGGTTGCCCAATTAAGATCAAATTTGGTACGGTAGTTCAGTAGGCAAAAATACATATTTTGATGCTAAGTTTGGTTCTCTATGTCCCTTGGTTTGGAGCTGGGGTGGTGGGGTAGATTCCTTAACTTTATATAAGAATGCATTGGCAAAGAGAGATAACTGCTGAAGATGTTCCCATTCAGTAAACTG
>PRKT01000090.1:1259019-1316075 GCA_003671525.1 Saccostrea glomerata | reverse complement strand
TAGTTGTATAAAAACCCCATTCTATCATTAATACTGAAAAAGTTCTTATTGTAACTTTAGAAGAAAATGATGAGAGAGGTACAATTAATCCCTTGGGATTAATTATCTAGCCTGCTGCAGAAAATTTAGTAGGCTTCTCTTTATCTGTCACTTTAAGATTAATGAAAACCTTTGTCTGCAACTGCTGTTTGTTTGAAGTTAAGGCCAAGCCTTCATGATATTTGCATTCATTGAAGGCTGGCATTTTATATAACACAAGATTCATAATTGTTTAAATATAAATTCAATGTTAAGTTGTTCTTTACTGCCTAATGTAAATACAAGAATATTATTTTCAGGTTTTTGAATATTCAGGAATTATGTTGAAACTTTAAGAATACAGTTGCTGTTGCTTTTTCTTTGTACATTTATTAATCATTCTGTAAGCTGCACCCTTTTAATTCTACCCCATGGCGGGGCCCTTGCTGACTGGTCAGTTTTCTAGTTATATATTGATCTTGTGTTTTTCCCTCCTAGAATGAGCCCCAAAAGGTACGTCCAATAGGTGTGGTGGTGTCTTTAGGAACCGGACAGGTACCCATTAGACCAGTGGACACTGTTGACGTCTACAGACCAGAGGGGATATTTGATGTTACTAAGATTGCTAGAGGAATCCAAAACCTGATTAATGTGATGGTAGATAAGGTGAGAATCGAGAAGACAATTGGCCTTTGTCCAGTACAAGTCACAGAATCTAAGACTTTTCTTATCTTTTAGAATTGACATTGTACATCTTAAGATACTGAGGCTAGAGGGAGAAAACTATTTCCATAGGAATTGTACTCTGAATTTAATATTTAGTAGAATATTAAAATTTTTTTAAAGCATTTATGCATTAAACATGGTCAGAGAATATAGTGTTTGTCTTGTTCATCTGCATTGATTGAAACACCCTTGTAAAGAAGTGCAAGGAATGGATGATTTTTGCTTCATTAATATTATTAAGTTTACAATACAGTGGATTCCATTTAATCAGATAGTGGTTAAACGAATATTTCGGCTAATCTGATACAATATCAGAGCACAAAACCATTTCTTATATATTTATTAATAATTTCATCTGATATTCTGATAGGAAAATATGGGATTTTCGTTTTATCTGATACAAAAATTTCGCCTATCATAGTGATTTTCATAATAATTGTCTCGTTCACACCTCTACCTTCTGTATGTAAATCCTTTGTTTACACAAGTTTGACACTTCCAGACACGATAATGAGGGGATTAGTCACGGCTGAGCGGGCGAGCACCTTACCTGTGTTAACAGTGGGCACACTAGATCGATATGTTTTGATAACAATGGTGATGACCGGCTTGGGTGTTAATTTAGATCATTGATAATTGGCTTGTGTGCAATTTTGTTTGGTGTGAAGTTTTAATTATTGAACTGTTCAGTTTGAATATGACACTTCGCTTGGACATTAAATTAAAATTATCAGAATTAGACTGTCTATTAAATGGTAGCGCTTGGTCATTTAGTTGAATATGTGTTCACTTTTAAGTGCAATTTTAAGAATTAAAACACATGCACTCCGTATAAATATACGTCTGAAAATTAAATCCATCAATGAAAGTGACATAACATACAAGTAAAGATGAAACAATAAACTTTTTTTTATTTATTAATCAGCAATCCGGAAAAAAAATGGTTTACGTAATATAGTCATGTATTCAATCAACTTCCGTTTTTCCAAAATGGATGCCATCAACAAATGGGATGAATGTAAACAGGTGCCAAGATTTATAGAGATGGAAATAAGTTTTATACTTCAATTAAAAACAAATTATTCATACAAAATCACATTGAATTTGTTATTATAAATTAAGTGAAATAATTCATTTCCTGACTTGGTACATTCATCGAACGAAAACGAAAGTAAAGGTACGTAATACAACCTAGTTGAAATTGTTACTTGTGTACTGTAGATCTGCTGTTTGTACGGAAATATTGCAATCGGCTATTCCAATATTCGGCTATACGGATAAAATTATTCTGACAACCTGACTATCCGTTAAAACGGAACCCACTGTATACTGAAAGTAATGGGGGGATGAAAATCACTTAACTGTAAGTGTCAATTCATTATATTAAAAAGCTTGTTCATTATTTGTTTGACTGTATTTCTTATCCTGTATGCATGGAAAGAGGTAATTAAGTGGATTTGTAAAAATCTCTTTCAATGAAAACCCAGCTTTATGCAAAAGTGTTAATGTTTTACAATTTACCGGGCAGGGTAAAAGAAAAGGATGACCTTAAATGACAATTTTTATTAATTTCAGGCTACGATTGCTGAGGGTCGTCCTGTAGACAGGTCCAGAGCCTGGTGTGGAATGCTGGGAGTACCATTTTACCGATTCAGCCCCCCAATAACAGACGTAGAAATGGATGAACACGACAATAAGAAATTAACCCAGCTGATGTGGGAGACACAATGTTACATAGTGGCTAATCGTGAACGCATTAAAAGACTGGCCTCCTACCTCAGAAGAGATACATAGCAAGTATACTATCCATATGTGTTACCATAGGGTATTTTTTATTATTTATTAATTATTATTTCTAGCATTATTTTTTTTTTCAAGAGTGAGAGTAGAACACTTTGCAATTATATAGTATTTATCATTATGTGCCTTGTATACCAAAAGCATAATTTTTTTTCTTGTTTTTTCTTGTTGAATTTGATATGCAGAGAATAACTGACAATCGTCTGCTTCGGAAGGTCTGTGATAATTTAGTGACACCTTTGAGAACTAAAAATGAGGCATGTCTGTGTTTATATTCTGATAGTGACATTAAAATTTTTCAGCTCACCTGAGCTGAAGACAAGATTTTCTGATCAATTTTTGTTCAATGTCCATCTTTGTTGTTGTTGTTGTTGTCATAAATATTTTACAATTTTATCTGTTTCTCCAGAACCACAGAGCCAATTTTAATCAAAATTGGCACAGAGTATCCTTGGATAAAAATTAGGACTCCATTTTATTTTAAAGAGGGTTCAAACCATTTTCTAAGAGGAGCTAATTAAGAAAAAGTAAAAAAACAAAAGGGGGGGCACATTTGAAAATATTTTTAGAACCATTGGTCCAGAATAAATGAAAGTTATGTGAAAACATTTTGACAAAATGTTGGGCAAGCTTTAACCATCAACATTTTACATATGGTATACATGTATAATGTAAAATCAACAAAAATCATCACAAGAACAGCAATGCTATGATGAATCATATTTTAAATATAGAAAGGATCGTCAGGTAGTGTTTAATTTTTTTGTACATGTATTTTTAATTTTACAGATACATGTAATGTAGAATGTTAATAAAATCTTTTGTCATTTTGACATTAAATAAACTGTTTTTGCTAAATCAAATGTTCAATGTTTATTTTTTTTTTCCAAAGTACAACTTTGAAGACTGCCATATTGCACCCTCTCTTCTTACTCTTTTTTGGTCCCTTTAAAAGAATATCATACATTGTTGAATGGTAATTTTTTTTATATATATATATATATATAAGGAATTTCTACAAATCGTGCCATGCAGTATTTTGTTTGTTTTATGTTAACGTTGGTACAAGCAATGTTGAGAAATAAATGTTTTTAAAGAGATGTTATGTATCCACCAGCTATGAATGATAACCAAGATATTGGTACAGAAAGTGAATTCAATGTTTGACATGCATGTAATGTTAATGTATCTTTCCAATGTTGTTTACCAAGGTTATAAAATATCATCATTATACAGCTGTATTTGTTTTAGTGGATCATTCCAGTTTGATTCATTATATGTGAAGGTATCTGAAATAAAGATATTTGATAATTTGTCTAAAAATGTACAACTTCTGTTATTGCATGAGATGAAAAGAATGATCAGTGACATACATATAAATCTGATAGAAAGTTCAAAGGAACTTATGTGTCATCTGCTAAAGCATCATTAAAACATAAAACAATGGTACTTATTGTTCTCCCCCAATACTCAAATTTTGCCGGTATTTGAAGTAAAAAATATAAAAGGATTATAAGACTGCAAAAATTAAAGTAATATACGCTATAACGTGCGCCATTTTAAAATACGGCTGGAAATTTATATATTTTGTTTACCAATAAAAAATAGGAAAATGCTGTAAATTACACCATTTAAATAAAATTCGTTATAAAGTTATCAAATTATAATTATTTATTATCCTGCAAGGAGAATAATGTCTATTTTTAAGTAAATCCACCACGTGACGCCGTCGCTACTTTTAGATTGATAAACAAACACGGCGTCAAGAAAACGAGGTAAGCCCTTTGAGATACAACTCACTTTTGACATGGATGGCGTGTTACTATTAATATAACTTATCTTTAAATGTAATCAGTATCAACCATCTATACTCTGTTATGACGCATATTAACCTTTTATTAATAATCGTTGTCTAAATGCAACGTGCCTCGTTGTCTATAATTTCCCGTGGACATTCCTGCTATATTTAGACCTACTGTTTACGCACTTCCTTTATCAATATTCATGAAAAGACTGAATTCTTGATTACAGATATTGCTTTATTGTTCTGTTATTACAACGAGTTTTATAGTTAAATTTTGTGGAATATTATTTTTTCATTACACATTATGTGTTTCAAATCATTTATCTAATCATTTTGTTTCACATACAAATCGGCATCCATACGGCGTATATTACTTTAACACATATAATAAAAGTCACAATTGAAATTATAAATTAATTTTTTTTTAATTGAATCTATTAAAAATATATTTGTTCATGAATTATTCCCCCTATTTTATTTTTTTTTAAACAACTAACGGAAAAATCTAAACATCACACATGACGTTTTATGTTAATTTGAGAACATCATCGGTCTTGAGTAGTCTTTTAAAAGTATAGAATTCAGAGGCGTTAACAAAATGAATTAAATATTTAAAATATTTCGAAAAAATAATGTGAAATAGTTTGGAACCTTATTTTATTGGATATTTAGCCTTTTTTTAGAAACAAATGCATGCATCAAAAATCAAACAAAAATTATACTTTATAGGTGATGAGATCCTCCTTAAATCACAAAGATTCAAGTACAATTTTTCAGCAACTAACAAAACTATATCCTTCAAATGGAGAACATCTTTCGAAACATTCCTGTGAGCAAATGGCCGAGTTCATGTTTTGCTCTCTTGGAGACCCAAAATGAGTGTTTGATCAAAAGTAAAATAGGAGATACAAAATTGCATAATGTAAAAAGAATCTTTGAAAGTATCATTGAATTTTATTTAGTGGTATAGGAGGAGTTGCGGATAAGACATGGGTACCCTTCAACATTATAGAAAGAATGGCAGTGTTCGTGTTTTGCAATGAAAAACCCACTCTGTGTGTCGGTTCAAAAAGTAGTATATGAGGTGCACAATGGCACTACGTAACAAATAATCTGTGAAAGTTTCAGTAAATTTGATTCAGTGGTATAAGAGGAGTTGCGGATAAGAGATTGGTATCTCAAAGCGTAACAGAAACGGGCGTACAGAAAGATGGACAGATGGAACGACGGACGTATAGACTTACTGACAGACATCCCGATTACTATTCTATCCTCTCATTTTTCAAGCGTATAAAGATATATGTTTTGTTTGGACTCATTGTGCTCTCTAACGTCCGCAGTTCCAATACGTTATGGGGAACAAAAACTGTCCTTGAGCATTAGTCCACTATAAATGTCTCTGTAACAAGGCATGTAATGTAAGAGTGAAGACAACAGAAATCTACTAGAAAAGAAAACATGTTCTTAGGAGGAGTATGCATCACTTTCGTTTGATTACACCTTTGTCTGTCAGTAATTTACCTCCTTTTAAAAATTGTTCATACGTAGGGCATGCTCTTGCGTATCAAATATACTGAGATATACAAGTAACAGCTTTTTAAAAAGCTTGCCTGACTAAATCAATCAATTTATCTGCATGAAGAGTGATAACCCTTTTGAGCAATACTTTGTGGGTTTAAAAAATATCCTAACTTTATATTTTGAGAGCCTTATGTAACTGAAATCTTGATTTTCCTGAACTTGTGGAAGAATCATCTCTACACTGCATACTAAAGAACTTTGTAGTTGAAAGGGAAGGGTGATGACACTATCATATAATACATCAGGTATGGACAATTTCTAAATATGGAAGTCAAGAACGATAACCGAATGTTGCTAAAAATGTACATCAAGTACACGTAATTATTTTTCTGTCCAATCAGACAACAGCATTTTTACACACCCCAAAACATTTTTTAAAAGAACAAAAAGATAACATGTGCTTTTGTTTTTTTCCTCAAAAAGATTTTTTTAACAAAAAATCTGTATAGAAGTAAGATGAAAACTTTCGAAGAATAAGGTATTCCCCACATATTTACCGTGAACAACCTCGACATTTTTATCTCGGTAAAGAAAAAAAAATATTGCACGATAGAATGTAATCGTTGTAAGGTATATATAGTTCGCACCAGCAAGTTTTTATCAAGGTCAATTATAACATTTACCAGAATATACTATATGTTGGTAAATATAATTCGCTTAGCCGTCCGATTTACATCGATAATGCTGTATAGATCAACTCACACAAGTCTTTATCGTATGGATTATACACATATAGTTTTAAATTATCACGGGTTTCATGAGCGCCGAATACTTGGCTATGCAGACTTTAAATGGGCATAAGGAAAGGCGTATAACGTGGAGAAAAGAGAATCCTGTAATTATACAAGAATGCGTTTTATCCCAATATCTTACCTCGCATATCAGAAACTGCATGGACTATTTTGTAATAAACACTAAAAAATAATAAAGACTGATATCTTTTCGATAAGATTTTTATGTCAGGCTCTCAAAACTGGAAATTTACCGTATTTATATCTTTTTAACGTGAGTTAAACTTTTAGGATTGCTACCTACTAAAGGCAGATTTTTATTTATCCCATTTAAAACGTATTCTAAGCTTTTGAAGTGGCACAGTGACGCACAAAGGGGAAAATTGACAAATGTAGAATTTTCGCATGATCTCTGTAAATTTTGTTCAATTCCTTAAAGTATTAGGTTTCAGAAAATTACAGGTTTCAAAACCTAGAAATTAAATTTTTATGGGGAAAAATAAAAGTAGAAATAATTTCTGTCTGCCCCAGAACGAAAATATTGCAAAATACCCTGGTACTTCTTCCTCCCTATTTTACGCGTGCGCAGAAAAGAGTTGAATAAGTTTCCATAGTTACCATGGTCTCAGGTATCGACGAATGAATATAAGTAGACCAAAAAATTTGATATAATCTTTTTAAAAAGTTGTTAGAACATATTTCTCACCTTTGCATGCTCCAGTTAAGGACATACGCAATGTACCTTACCCACTGATAATTTTTCAAGATATTATAAATGTAAACTTATAATACCATTACAAGTTCTTTGACAAAAAATCAGCATGCCTTACGAGGGGTTTTGAAAAGATATCAAATTTTGAAAAGTTTTGCATTATTCAAAGAAAAATGTACAAAAATTACAAAACATAAACTCCAGATTTTTCTTCATCAAAAATTGTTTTAGAATAGGTATACAAATCCATATATAGACATTAAAAATATTGCACATATGTCCTTCATTTAGTGGAACTCTTCAACACCAGGGAAGAGCCCAATAAAGTTCAAACTACGTTGCGTATGACCTTAAATTTTGTTTACAAGTTTGAGCTAAAAATAAGAGTAGCATGACCTTGACATATACGAAACAACGAAACGGTAGATACAACCTTTGTTTTTCCGGCACTTATATTGTGCAGTCAATTCTTGCAGTTTAATTGTCATATCTTTGCTATATACTCATAATTTTCGTAAGTCTTTCCCTGTTTGCTACAGATATCTTAAAATTAAGATATGATTTTGACTCACTGTGCCGCTTTAAGTCGTGTTTGTTCACGGTAGAATTGTCATAAATATTATATTATTCCCAAATGCGCATAAAGTTTACAAAAAGTTTGTTCTAAAAAAATCTTTTTAGCAAAAAACTTAAAAACCACGTGTTTTATTTATTTTCTCATGGGTTTGTCTAAATGCTGTTATCTGATTGGTCAGAAGGATTAGTGCCTTGTTTATTTTGTGTATTAATAGCAATTCACTGTTATCGTTCTTGACTTCCTTATTTAGAAATCGTTATTGGACTCGTCTATTTATGGAATAAACCAACCGCGGGATCGGTAAACAAATTAGAAACATAATTTCTTTAGTGTTACATGTCCATATACCATGTATACTGATGTATACGATATGTTGTTTTAAAAAATGGTATAAAACTTGTAGATAGAATTTCTGGTTAAAAGGACAAACTTTATTTCATTCCATGGAAGTTAGCACACCCATTTATACAATAGAACAATCCAAGGAAAAGGCGCGAAGATAGCTTACTAGTGACATTTGGCGCGGAAAGAGTGATTCACCCCTTTCGTAGAATATAAATGGACTGATCCAGTAGTATAGAAATGCAGAAAAAAGGATACATGGACATGTTGAAACCGCAAATCATATGGAATAATCTGTTCCACGCAAAAAGATTAAAGGAAGTAAACACTGCAGTATTTCGCATCAGTAATATCTTTTTTTTTTTCTGAAGACTGTTTCTTTAAAATGCAGGTAAAGAATTCCAATGTAAATCAGCTTGCACAAAATCTAGCTCTTTAGATATGGTCGCACATTTTCGGATCTTGGAAATATCAATCCTTATACTGCCTGACGCCGTGACGTCAGGCAATAAACTCCATATGCAGATGATGAAGGTATATTTCTGCATAAGTAAGGGAAGTTGACGATAGAAAAGTCAAAGTCACGTTTATCATAGAGCTTGGTTGTTAGATTACCATTAACGTCTCTTTCAATTAAAAATATTCAAATATGAAACAGATGTGTCAGACGCTGTGGTATCTTTTATCTCAAGCTCACCAGGATATATCGTATCGACATGGAAATTACCATTAGTTTAATTGTCAATACGTCGTCGATATATCTAAACGTCGAGTTGAAGGCCACAGCAAGTGTTTTCTTCTTTTCATGTATAAGATTTTGCACAGAATTTGTGCAAACAAACAACGCCATGGGAATTCCAATTGATTATTGAAAGACCTCACAAAGGTCTCCAAAACAGCGTAGATATTGTCAATCAGAAATTCAAGCATCTTTTTGATGTTCACTTCGGAGTACTTGTGTGTACAATCAGAATGTTTGTAACAAAATAGTTTTGCAAATGACCAATGACAATGTGAGTAAATTTACTATTTCCATTTTTATTGAAAAGGTAGCTTTCAATGACATCAGAAAGCTTGGAATTTAATTTATTATTGGGAATGGTTACGTATATAAAGTTGAAAAAGTGGTAAAATCTTGTGATTTCAATTGTCCAAACATTCCTTGGAGTTTTTAAGTATCCACATCTGATTTACACCACGTCTTGAATTATATTGTTGCAGAGTACTCTTGAAGTTTCTCCTTCATGACTGTTAATAGTCTAGTGAGGAGTAAAGAAAGTGTATAAATTTAAAAAGTGGTATGTTTTTAAACTGTTGATTTTGATAAAATCTTGTGATTTCAAATTGTCCAAACATTCCTTGGAATTTTTAAGTATCCACATCTGATTTACACCACGTCTTGAATATATTGTTGCAGAGTACTCTTGAAGTTTCTCCTTCATGACTGTTAATATCCTAGTGAGGAGTAAAGAAAGAGACTTGGTTGAACATTTACTGGAACCCACTATTTATCTTTGTTTGTAAGGATTTTTATGAAGTTTAAGAATCCAAAATATATATGGTACCTGAAATTCATTTTGGTTCTTTGGGATATTAAAGATATTCAAAACTGACATACGATTTTGAAGAATTTCTTCCTTAGAAAGGGAAGTATGAGTATAAGTTGGATTACCACTTTTAGAATTAAATCCAAGTTCTTCTAAAATACAATTAATTTTATATAATGAACCTTACAAATGAATACAATTTTGTTACCTGCTTTGTCAGCAGGAACCAGTACGTACTGTTCATGTAATCTCTCTAATTCTTTTTCACTTCTCGATTATTGAATACAGACGGATAGATGGTTTCCATAATGTCCCTCAATATGGAATGAGGAGTAACATTTTTTAATTGAATTGAGTTAAAGACCACAGCAAGTGTTTTCCTTTTTTCGTGTACTTAAAGTCTGCATTATAGGAATACAAAAATACGTTCAATTAGAAAGGAAAAATTACATGCAAATGCACATTGGAAATTCAACACGCGGAAAACATAAATTAGTAATTTTGACTTAAAGCTATATATGCCGTCTTAGTGTTTTATTTTAAAAGTAATAAATATATGTGGTGTCTCATCAAGTTATATAAGTTATATACTTTCTGCAAATAAGACAATTCCACTCCATCAATTTTAAAAGTTATGAAATATTATTTGGTAAAAATTATTTTCTCTCCGTGTCGGATAAAAAACCGCCTCTTATTGAAATATTCATGATCACATTGTCTCGCATGTTTACAGCAAACAATGGTCCAATCTCGTGAATGAACCGAAAAGCATGATGGTCTACTACGTTTTTACGACAAACACGTGAGTTAGGGATTATCAATATTGAGAGCACCTCAGAGTTGGTTGCTTTTTGTACCGATGAATAATCACGTGCAATTGTGTTTTCAATGGACATTTTCGGTTGGGTGAACTTCTACAGATGTCAGCGACTATGGATAAAGAAGTGTGAAAACCATGTTGTGCCAAAATGAAATAACTAATACAAACAAATGATATAATTTGATCAATCAAAATGGTTATTAGATACATTCGATTCTGCATTTCTTAATGGTTCACAACAACAAAAAGTATTCCACGGAACATCATGTAAAAATCTGCACAATATACCGAATGCCAAAACCCGAATGCTAATAAATAATATAATTATATTCTTTACATATGAACCACAGTATTTCTTACCCCTTGAAAATAATATAAAAAATCTTGCAAGTAGGTTATCAGCATTCGCTCGGGCTAATTCGAAAGTGAAATTTGGAGTTTGGCAGTAAATTGTAGTGAATGAATAAAATTTAGTAGTGAAAGATATTGGAACCTATTTTACTTGTCAGATTTCTTCGAGCTAGTTGATTTTTATTCTAACTGTTCTATCCCCCTACCCACTTAAAAAAAAAAACGATGCTACCTAACTGAATTAATTTTTCTTAATGGTGTTCATCGAAATTCTTGGTTGTGCCCTCAAACTGGAATAGTTTTTAGAGGCCTGGAATTCCTTGACCAATTTTATTTTATTAGCCTATATTTCTAAGAAGGCAAGATGTATGGTATGTAAGTTTCATCTACATATGTTAATATGTAGTTCATATTAAAAAACCAAAAGGGATAATTGACGATATCCCATTCAGGGTGTAAACATAGCAGTTTAAATTACTTTCCATATATTGTTCTTGACTTAAAATATTTTTTGCGCATAATGCGCTCCATACTGAAGATCCGTAAATGTTCACCCAACCGAAAATGTCCACTAGCAGTACAGCACGAGGAAACTCTAAACAAACGGACCTGTACAATGGAGTGGGGAAAACTTTAATTTTCATCTTTGTTAATCATTTGTATGCAAATATGAGCATGGGATTAGTAGATAATAATGTACATTTGCATCAAGTCTTTCTGAGAGCGATTTAAAAAACAATGCTGATAACCTACTTGCAAGATTTTTTGTATTATTTCAAGGGGTCAGAAGTAATGTGGTTCATATGTAAAGAATATATTTATATTGATTAGTAGTATTCTGGTTTTGGCATTTGGTATTTTGTGCAGATGTAAACATGATATTCTGTGGAATACTTTTTTTTTGTTTTGAACCATTAAAAAATGCAGAATCGAATGTATCTACATGTAATAACCATTTTGATTGATCAGATTATATCATTTGTTTGTATTAGTTATTTAATTTTGGCACAACATGGTTTCCACACTTGTTTATCCATAGTCGCTGACAGCTGTTGAAGTTCACCCAACCGAAAATGTCCAGTGAAAAGACAATTGCACATGATTATTCCTTGGAACAAAAAGCAACCAACTCTGAGGTGTGCTCACGTATTGACAATCCCTAACCAACGTGTTTGTAGTAAAAACGTAGTAGACCATCATGCTTTTCGGTTCATTCAATAGACTGGACCATTGTTTGCTGTGAGCACGTGAGACCACGAGATCATGAATATTTCAATTAAAGGCGGTTTATTATCCGATTCGGAGAGAAAATAATTTTTACCAAATAATATTTCATAACTTTTAAAAGTGATGGAGTGGAATTGTCTTATTTGCAGAAAGTATATAACTTATGTAACTTGATGAGACACCACATATATTTATTCCTTTTAAAATAAAACACTAATACGGCATATATAGTTTTAAAGCAGTTGCTTTCTACTGCACATGTAGTAAAAACATATTTTGACTATGTGTTTCCTCAACACTAGCAAGCCCTTGGTAACCCTGACTGTATACATGACCATTTTTGTTCCAAGTTTTTGGGGGGAAGACACAGAACGTCATTCAGGATTTTCCTCCCAAGGAGTCACGACTGATGAGTGGTATTTTTTTTTCGGTAAACGGCAAATGATTTTTAAACATAGTTATTCATAAATTGTTCTACAGAGAAATTATGTTTTAATTTCCAAAGTCATTAGTAATTTTTCTTCAAGTATTTTATTTGATATTGTTATGATGGGTGTTTTTGTTTTAGCAGATTCAATTTATGCAAACAGTTACAGTTACTAAACAAGGGTTTTTTTTCCTCTGTTACTCACAGTGCGACATGGACTTTCATCTTCCAGAACAAGCAAACCAGAAGTCATTCAGCTGACAAGAAGTAAATTACATTATCTACATTGATGAACAATTAATAGAAGAAAAACGGTAGGATCTTACACTTACTGATAGCTTGTATTACAATTATAATGGGGTTTAACAATACATTACATGTATTAATAAAAATATAGAGATAACGAACAATTAATATTCAAGCTCAAATGTCCTTTCAAACAAAGACCAAGAGCAGAGTAAACATTGACCTTTAAAACAGCAGACTGGTGGGATCTGGTGGAATTGAGGAGAGAGCCGCCGATCGCCTGCCTTCCCCGGTTTCACTTGCAGTTCCCTCCTTGTCCCGATTGAGGAAACGAACAAACGTAGAATTCATTGGATATCAATTGGTATACATACTGGTCTAACAATAAGATTGAATAAGTCAGCATTTGACTTATTGATGGATTGTTTTTGGTGACAAGGTCATCGTATCGAGCATAGAATTTAAGAAATGATGACTTTAAACGAGACTGTTGATAGTCCGCTTTCGCCGACTTGTTCGTAAATAGCTTGTCATATTTAGAACGTAGAGCATGCTCTTGCGTATCAACTTTTCTGAGACATAAACCCAGTATGCAGGTGATAAAGGCATATTGCTGCATTGTTTGACAAGGTACATGAGCATGCAACTTCCTTGATTTTTATTGTATGTAATGTATTCGAACTACTACTTGTATTTTTATAAATTTCTTCTGCATGAATGTTGCTTATCTTGAACATCTTTTAAAATTGATGTTTGATTGCATTTATACTCAAATATTTACATTTCCTATATATTTCCCCAATCATTCTTTACAAATAAAATGCACTTCATTTTCTCATGAACTACATTACATATGTAACACGAATAAGCATCATGATGGATATCCCCATTTTACGTCATCATACCGTACTTAAATGTGGTAAAAAAAATATAGTGCACATGTTTGCTTTAAACATGACAGTTGAATGGTGTAAATTTATGGCAAATCATAGGAAAAATAATGTAAATATAAGAAATGAATTTAATTTTTGAAGATTCATGAGGTTATGAACTACGACGCTTCATGCCGGCATATTTCATGAAGCGCGTTATAATCTTAGATGTTTTCAATAAGGATGATAGCCATGTTATACTGGTATATTTTGCGTGCATATTAACACAATTATGTAAAATAACCATTCCTGCCCTAAAAAATAAAAAAAATGTTCATGATTGATTGCAGAAATCTCTCTATAAATATTTTTTTAATTAGAAAGCTGAAACAAACAGCTATAACCTTCAAATACTGTACACTAGATACTAAAGAATTCATTAAAAGACCAGAAGAAACATATTACATATTACAAAACAAAACATAAGATTAAATTTACATAAAAAATATCTCTTACTCAATACTGTATACAAAACAGTTCCAAAATGAACTACATGTGTATTTTTATATTCTTAATATAAATGCAATTAAAGTTTTAAGTTTAAACTTTAGTAATCAGTTTTAATCTTTTAAGCAATATACAATCAATCAATCATAATTTACATTCTGGATCAATAAAAAAGACGAAAATAACACCACTTAAGATATTTAACAAAATGCAATGTATGAACATAAGTAAACCCACCATATTTTATACAGAATGATAAAGTATTTTCAGTAGTTAAAACTACGGTCAGCAAAGGTCAACAAAATAAAAATATAAAACCACTGAAGATAAAACAGAATAAAGACATAACTAAAATTGCTGCATCAAATAGAATAAAGAGATATCTAAAACTACGATTTATAAGATAGAACAAAGCATGACTAGTTTTTAACTTATTAATGTTTCAACAGAATAAAGACATATCTTATTAAAGTTTAAATAGAGTAAAGACATAACATGAATTATCAATGTTTAAACAGAATAAAGACATGACTTATTAAAAATTAAATAGAGTAAATACATAGCTAAAACTGATAATTTAACAGAATAAAAACAACTAAACCACTTAAGTTTAAACAGAGTAAAGATCTACACAAAAGATTAAAAAGATTTTTTAGGTAATTATATAAACACTTTTAAAAAAATTAAGACAAAAAGCAACATTTAAGGTATTTACAGAATAAAGACATATAACTTAACCCAAAATATTTTAGAGAATAAAATATATCAAACTCAAATTATCGTCAAAAATACCGAATTAAACATAATAAACACATATAAGTAAATAAAACAACAAAAGATTAAAAAGAATGAATCCATATCTAAAATTACATGAAATTGTACTTCAAAGACTAAATGCTTAAAATAGGGCATCTGAAAATATTTGTATTTATTCTGACAGAAAACATCAACGCTTCCATTTAATTTTATTGAATTAATTAAAAAATATATATGCGCATAAACTTTTCACTGATTTGAATATAAAGGATATGGAGATAAGGAACAGTATTCAATATCAATGTCCATAAAACAATACAAAATAGGAGCAGAGCAAACACGGACCTCTAAAGCATCAGAGGTGGGATCGGGTGCCATTATTATTAATTATAATCAGATTTCTAATATATTCAGTATACCAGAATCTCAGCATATACAGTGTAGGTATGTCTGTCTGACAAATAAATTAAGGAGACAACATAATTGCATAAGTTCATATTTCATTTACAGGTACATGTGTAAGTAATGTGTACGTATAACTATTCATACAATATGGAGACTATTCTTCTAATAGTATTTTCTTACAGCCTGTATCATGTATGCCAATGTACCTGTCGACAAATCAGCATGGTGTCTGGTTGAATAAAGACTAATTGTGTTTTTTCTTTACTGGAGAGTTCCATAATCTCAGTCTGAATTATCTCAGATTATTACAATACTGAACGATGGTAGCTCAACTGTGACTACAAGGTGATTTGTAATCTTGCACATATGTGTACATGTAAATCATGTGCACACACAGTGACATTAGGATTGTATGATCACCGATCCATCATGGCGGCAGGTAGATGTAACCTGTTTCAAGTGTTTGGGACAGAAGTATTCTAGGAAAATCTTTTATAAGACGATAATAATTGAAATAGGTTAGGAACATCATGCATAAAGTTTCATCTTTTGCAAGGATCACTGGACAAATTGGAAAGTTTACTTTAAGGTACGTACCTTTAAGTGATCAAGAGTGAATCGCGCCTTTTTATCGTGTTCGATCTTACGTTTTATGCCGATTAATGAGACTGAATGCTTGTGGCAAAATTTTATCTAATGTACTACAAATACCAAATCTAACGATAAGAGACAAACAGAACTCTACAGATAGTGGGAGTGAGCGTTTGCAGTTATCGGTTAAATCATAAATTAATATTTATATATTATTATATATTATATTATTATATAAAATATGATATGAGTAGTGGGAAAACAATGACAGTGTGCCTTCTTTAAATGTTTTCATCTTTTTGCGTTAGGTTACCTTTCAAATTTGAAAGTGGACATACAGCTTTGTTTCAAAGAATGGGTTCTGTGGAATGTACAGCTTACAATAATGTGATGTATAAATACTTCAGGTGAGAGGAATCTGAAGTGAAAGTTTGCAGTAGTGTTGGTGAATTAAAGTTTTCTTTCAACATGTTCAAGATGATGGAATTTTTATGACATGAAGCTATTTCTTCATTCACCTTTTCCTGATCATTTGACGTATGTTCGTTATAGACTAGAATTTTATTCAATTTTATACGATATGAGGATGCTGCTATTTAGCAAACATCATTTACATAAAGCATCATTTACAAAAATCAAAAGCTTTTATTCCAGTAACTTAAAGTTAATCATATCAAGCGATGATCAAAGTTTTTCACTTTGTTGATAATAAATTATATAATTATTTACCAGTGATTTATGATATTAATAATAATGTATTTTTTAAGCATTTCAATATCAGAGATCGTATTACGAGGAAATGAAATTTAAATATATTTTTTATTTGATTTTCTTTCAATTCATTCATACATGTAAGTAAACGATGCTTACATTGATACTATGGAACATTTCAAAATTAATAAATGACTGAGGTTTTTGTTTCATTAAATATATATAATTTTTCATCATAAATAAACATGTCATTTGCTCATTATATAAATGACCTAGATAATATGAAGCATTCTTCAACAAAGCGCTAAAGCCAGCAAAGCTCTTTTTCTAAGTATGATTTTTGAGGATCTTTTTTTAAATGAGCAAAATTCAACGTGAAAACTTTATATTTGTGACACGTAACCACATATCAAAACAAATATTTTTTTTCAACGATCTATGATTTTTCACTTCATGCATTTAAAGTTGCAAAAACCTTTAATAAATGTAATTTAAACCAATGTAAAACCAAGTGAAAATATGTCTTAAATGAAAATTACGAAGGAATATTACTGAAAATTGTTAAATATAAGCGAAATCTGGTCTACGTTTACAAAATTATCTATAAGAAAATATCTTATTACTAAGATTAATTTTCATTTGATTTGATTTGAACTTTATCTAATCTAAAATTTAAGTAAGATGTAAAACGGAATCTTTTTTCTGCAGTATCCTTCGTTGGTCTTATGACAAGGACCCAAAAGAACCAGACCCTGGTTTTGATAACGTTCACCTTTCAGAGAGATCAGAAGACAACGTTAACAAAACAACATGGAGCTGGAGCCCGGCTCACGCGGCAGCATTTCTGGGTTTATACGAGTGCTTCCACAATAAAAAGTTCAAAAAGTAGGTTCTATTATTCAAAAGTATCTTAAAACACTTGAAACTTCTATAGCGTTATTACTAAATTTCAAATCAGGATTTTTAATAGGATTATTTTTCAATATTCTTTCAGGGATATTAACTATCAAATGATGAATACTCAGTTATCTCCATTAATGGCAGCTGTGTTAGGGAAACACACGCAGTGCGTGTCTGTTTTATTGGAGCATGGAGCAAAACTGGATCTTCAGGACCAAAATGGAGAAACTGTTTACCATTATGCTGTGTCTCATCACCCGGAAGTCATTCCTGTTTGTATACAAAATTAATTAATAAGTAGAATTTACAGTAGAATTTCGGTATTTATAAGACCAATTTCTCGAATCTCTACTTATGCCACTGGTTTGGAAATCCAAACCACTTATTCTTTTTAAAAGTATTTTACCCTCGATTTCTCGAATACACGGATATTTCAAAATTTTATCCCCCGTTCAATCGGATTTGAGATAACGAGGTTTGAGTGTGAGTGATTTGCTGTAAATCTGTCAATACCGTTTTTTCCCTAATTTATGTTTTACAACCTTGAACTCATTGAATTTATCCAGATCACATGTCCATTTTTTAGATGAAAACTAGAAATATGTTTTCATAAAAAATATTTCGAAGACCATTTTTTATTTTTGTTTAGCAGACTATGAAGAAATGTCTGAATTTGGTTCCATTTCTTGCAATGCATTTAATCCATTATCAAATCTTTGATAATAATAGCTTAAAATCTGATGTACTGTAAATCACGTTTTATTCGCGAGAACTTTATTTTCGCGTAATTCCACGAGACAATGAGGTCGCGAAAATTTAATTCTCGCGTTTAAAAGTATTCCTTACGATTATATAGAGGAAAAACAACAATTCGTGAAAATTATGTCTCGCTTATAAAGAGTCAATGATTATCTAGCGAAAATAAGGTGTCGCGAAAATTTAGTGATCTACAGTATCATTTGCTAACGAAATCTAATATATTTATATTTTGTGCACGGTAAATAAAAATTACAAAAAGTGAGCAATCTTAAAAAACTATTATCTACAAACAATATAAATCTGAGGGAGGGGCATAAAACAAACCCCCTTTAAAATTATAGAAGTTAGGCCTATATGAGGCAGTTAAGAGTAGTTAGCATCCCCTCTCGATCGAACACATTAGCCGTAAGTCTTAGAATTGAATAGGTGGACATATTAATTAGTTGTCATTTAAAATTAAATCAAAGCATGTCAATCAAAATTGAACCCATGATAGGTCATATCTGCTTATAAGGTTAATCATACGACCATATAATTTACGAAAGGATGAATAAAACGAGGTTATTGAAACCCCTGTGACAACAACTTATGTGTTAATAGCTTGCCTCGCATTAAAATGATCCTTCTAAGATTATGGAATAAGTTGGAAGACATAAACAAACATTTATGAATAATTTTCAATATCATAGGATATAAAGGTCTTTATGTGTTATAGAATAATAGAGGAATCTAAATAATAAATATTTAAAGATAGTTTTGATAGTTTATTTAATGGAAAAAGTCGGCGCTTTCGGCCTTTTAAATTGGCGAATATTTGAAATATTAAATTAATGTTTTCATTAAAATTCAAATACAATTTGATGGACATTAATGATTAATATGGAAGTTGAAAACTAAATAAGAAAGTTAGTGATTAACACTTACCTGGACTTTGATGTATAAACACATTTCTTTATCAGATTTTAGCTAAGCATGATGATCCTAAAGGTAGTGACAGAGTTATAAATTACCTGAACAAAAACGGTCTAACGGCTCTAGCCACTGCATGTGAAAAGGGGAAGCCAGAGATTGTCCAACTTTTGCTGGATGAAGATGCCAATCCAAATATCACCGGTCAGGATATGTATCCTATCCATCATGCTGTAAAAAATGGCGACACGAGGTTAGATTTCGATGGAAAAAGTTATAAATAACCTTGCCCTGCCTTAGGTTCCAACGTAATTTATTTGGATAGAATTATAAAGAAATTAAGAATATGAACAAGTCATAAAGTTGTTTAAAAGAAAAACGTTTAAAGTTGCTGCATTTTTACTTTACTTTTTTTTAAGTAAATATAAATATACTCTAAAATAATAATTTAAAAAGATATTTTTTATTTCCATAGGTCAGTTGATATAATTTGTAAGAAGTTCAAAGATCAATTGTCAAGACGAGATAGAAGGTTTGGAGGTACCCCATTACACTGGGCAAGGGACAGAAAGGTACATTTGTATGATAATATGCATATAAACGAGAAAACATTGAGATATTCATTAATTTTGTTAACGTGTTATTGACCGGGGAACATGTACAATCAGTGTCTTTTCAGGGAATTTGTGTTTTACCATACCTTGAGAACATCTCTGACATTCTTAACCTTCACGCAAAGAACTGTAACATATATTAAACGTGTAAATTTAAATATTTTTAATAAAGATAAAAAAGAAGTCTAGAAATTTTGACACAATCATCTTTAAAACTATTAATTTCATCTCTTTTTTTAATTCTTTGGCAATTTTTTGCAAAATAAAATTCATGAAAAGAGTTTTGGAAAGAATTTCTCTATTGTTATATTTTATTTAAAGACATAACCAATGAATTATATTTATTGTGTAAAGAAAAGAAGTTAATATTTTCCTACTTTTTCAATAAACATGAATTTATAACATTCCACTATCAACTTCATCTTGTGTTTTGTTATCCTTATAATTTATTCGATACAAAAGAGCATACTCTGAGTACAATTTTCTTACACCGATATATGCGACTAAAACAAATTGAGTTTACTGGGAATTTTAATGTAAGCATTTTGTAAATTCTATGATCGTTTTAATGACCATATCAGCAAATATATGCACAGCCTATTGTAAGGTCGTGTTTCGTCTAACAATTTTCGTAGCAATAAAAAGCCATATAACTTGAATTATTCTATCTACATGTATATCTATTTTTGGATCATTGCAAGTGCGTCAGTCGATTGAAGATGTTTACACCTCTTAGGCAAGTGATTCGAGTTCTAAAATTTCCAAGGGCCGTGTTTAACGCCCCTTTTTTAGTTTTGTATCGTTTGCATTGTTCGTAGGTTTTTTGTTATCTTTACCCCTTTCACTACTCTCCTTTTTCTTGTCAAGTGTAGAAATGACAGGATATTTTCACATTATTAATATTCAGTATTTTACTCTAATATATGCACAGATGATCGAGAAGTGTTGTCGTCTAAAAGCTGATATAAATATGAAAAGCAACACGGGTCACACCCCGCTACATATCATGCAGAGGAGAGACCGAACGGATTGTCTTATAGAGCTATTGTGTTGGGGAGCGGATCCAAGTATCGGGGATGAAGAAGGCAATACTCCAGTACACATTGCTGTACTCGTAGGTTACAAATCAATAGACTAGAAATGGGCATATAAAAATATATAATAATATACATGAAATTTATTAAGATAAACACTCCTCAAGAAAGTTGTACATGTATTATTTGTTTATTATTCTTTGGTTAAAAACATATGTTGAGATTTGTCAATGATACATTTAAAATACAAAATAACTGAAGAAATATAAACTTATTATATATTTCTAGACATAGCTTTAATTGGTTATAGTTTTAATGTGCCAAAGAAAAGGGGAAAATCTGGTGGCAATAAGCCAATTTAGAGATTACCATTTGCTGTTGAAATTTTAAGAAATGGCAGTTGGCTACTGGAATTTATTATTTTTTTATTTAAGATAATAATAATAATATAAAACAAAACTTTCTGTTAACCTTCTCTACATCATTGAATAACATTTCAGGAAACACTTTACTAACAGCAAAAATACTATGTTATATTGTTAGATGATTATTATTAAATCATCTTTTTAAATGATGATGTTAAATACTTCTTTGAATTACGTACTGGAATCTGTAACAACTCTGTAAAAAGAACTCTGTCAATCCTTCCTTTCTTATTGTATACCAGAAAGATGATCTAGAGATGGTGAAAACCTTTGCAGTTTGTGGTGCTGACGTAAATGTGAAAAATAAGAAAAACCAGAGTCCTAGACATATAGCCAGTACCTTAGATAGTAAAAACAAGTAAAGTTGATCTTTCATTACAATAATTTTTTAATTAAAGGCACCGTTTTCACTGTTCACATACTTGTTTCTTATAATTGCTAACTATAACAATTATATATAAATCAATTTAGATAAACATGTAATTTAATTCCCAAAAATACATATTGTAAAAAGAATGAAAATAAAAGGAAAAAAAGATGAAATGACAACTTTCTCAGTTTTCTATCTTGAATTTCAGAGATCTGATTTTGTATGTTTTACACACATCGGGTGCCGTGAGATGTGATGAGAACATGGAAAACTGTGAAGATGGGTGTTCCAAGTCAGGAGAGAAAAATGGAAAAGTTGACGGAGACATAATTAGACTTTTACAGAGTGACCAAAGTGGTGAGCATCTCCATATCTTTGTTATACATTATAAGTTAAAACAAAATAGTCCAACAATTCTCTAACATTGTCAAAAAGTTTTCTCAACAAAATTTATGTAATACCTGCTTGTTTACATATTATTGAGATCTAAATAACCTTCCACTTTCTTCCTGGATAAAAATCACAACTCCATATTTGTGTGAATTGTCATTTATTGAAAATGACAATGAGTATTAAAGAATACAATAAATGGGGAGATCAAAAAACCTTATACAAATATTCTTTTACATAAACAAGTAAAGTTGTATAATGATCTCCCCTGTTACATGTCAAAATAATGTACGAAATAACAGAAAAAATTGTAAAACATATATACATTACAAGCAAAAAGTTGGCGTTCAAAAATAAAAACAGAAGCCCACAAAAGGCAAACCACGTTTGCAAAAACGCCAACCAAAGTGGACTAGCCATCTAAGGGTAGACCACACAAAATGCACTTATGGTTTTGGCATGCAGACAAATATCAACACTATTTTGACACATAGTTTTTGTAAATCTTAACATACAAGAAAAAAAAAAAGTAAACAGTTAAACAATTCACTCTGTAAAAAAGGATAATTATTCCAGATGTAAATTTTTGGAGACTAGCTTTCACAACATTGCATTTTGACCCATACATTACATTATTTATAAAGCAAAACATGAGAACCAGCAGGCACAGCTGGAAAATTTGGGACTAGATTCATACATGGCACTACACATATCTGTGAATAACAAGGCAAAAAACATTTTCATGAACACCTGTTTGCACAGCAGTTCACTACTGACCTGTGTATAGTTTAAGACACCAGCAGTTTACTTCTGACCTGTGTATAGTTTTAGTCACATAGCAGTTTACTTCTGACCTGTGTATAGTTTCAGTTGCACCGCAGTTTACTTCTGACCTGTGCACTTGTAATAATTGGTTTTTTCAATCCCCTAGCAGTTAACTTCTGACCTGGTGGATTGAAAAAACACCCCGTTTAAAGTTCTTGCATATTAGTATTTAACCTGTACTTACTTCTTATTCCAACAAAGATAGTTCTGCATTTTGATAAAGTTTCTATATTCTAAAGCTTTCGAGGCGTACATACTTACGAATGGCATCTGAGTTCCATCGGCCCATTTTTTGAATACTGTTTTCCGAAAAACCTAACTTTGCAGCATGTGTAGCTGCTCCTATCCTGAAACTATGGCCTTTGTACAGAGCAGGATTGAGACCAATGAATTGAATTGTATTTTGAAGATGTTTTGCTACAAAAGAATATGGGACTGGTTTCCCCCCAATGAACTGGTAAAGAGGCCCGGTGTGATGACCAAACATATTCACATATTCATACAAGGCATTCACGGGGCACATGATGTTGTTGTCTTTTAAGGCCTTCAAGTGGATCTGGAAGAGGTCCTTTGTTTTATTTGTTTTAAAGTGTTTTAAGACAATTACAACTTCGATGGGTGAGTTCTCATTTAGGGTAAATGAAATATCTTCTCGTTGGATGACTGTGCTAGCTAGACTTTTTGCCTTAACTACTACTTCCCCTAGCCGTAAAAATGCATTGAAAGCAAGAAGAAAAATTGACTTTAAAAGAATTCTTTGATGCTGATTCAAAACAGAGCACTGAAGCCCTTGAATTAACTTGTGTAAAATGGGACCTGTGATTGGTAAACGTGAATCTTTACACGGGGCTGAATGGTGACAGCCTTGCATGACCTTTTTTACCAGAAATGTATCCGATGGGTCTGTTGTCCCTAACAATTTATGTACATAACTAATTGCTGATACATGTGTTGCAATGCTATTTGGAGAATATCCGTTGTCAAATAGGTAAGAAATAAAGTTACATAATGTAGATGGTGAGACAGGCAAGGATTTGATGGAGGGAAATGTGCTCACTAGCATGTCCCATGATCTTTTGTAGGCTGCGCTTGAACTCTTTGTAAGAGCTTTTGACAGAAGATTGCAAGCTGATGAGTTCAAATGTTCAAACTGGCTTGAGGGATTTGTGTCGGCTGGCGGGTTAAGTGAGGTGCAGACTGGAAAGCTGCCTGAAATTGAAAACGGGAGAGGCGATCAGCAGTGATATTATGCTTTCCCGGAATGTGTTTTGCTCGGAAATGAATGTTGTTTTCTAAGGTTGCTAAAACTAAGCGGCGCACTAATCTCATAATTGTTTTGTCTTTTGATGTTTGTTTGTTAATGATTTGTACTACTGACATATTGTCAGACATGAATAGGATTCTTTTATTTTTTATTTTGTTCCCCCATATCTCTATAGCTAGTACAATGGGAAATAACTCTTTGACTGCTATTTGACAATCATTTTGTAAAAAGTCCCAGTGAGATGCAAACCACTCATTACCTAAAATCGCCGCAAAGCCCAATGACCCTGATGCATCTGTGTAAAGGGTAAGGTGATCTGTGGACAACCACTTTTGAGGAAGAAAAACTGACTTCCCGTTAAAGCAGCTTATGAAAGACAGCCATGTTTCCATATCTGCTTTTGTTTCCCTAGTTAAGTGAATGTGTGATGCAGGTTCAGTTACTCCACAAGTTAGATCAATCATGCGTCGGAGAAAAGCACGCCCTGGAACCACTACTGAGCACGCGAAATTGAGTAAACCAATCAGAGATTGAAGTTCACGTAATGTAGTTTGATCTTTTTGTAAAAGTTCTACCAAATGCATTTTAATCTTGTTAATTTTGTCCGCTGGTAGCCGTGCTTCCATTTTGTCGGAATCAATTTCAATACCATAGATTATAATTTTTGTAGTTGGAGTCTGTGTCTTTGACATTTTGATAGGGACACCAATATTTTTGCACAGAAAGAGGAAATTTGTTAAGTCATTCTTACAGCTTTCAGAGTTCGCAGGTCCAATAAAGAAGAGGTCATCCAGAATATGTGACATTCCCCCAGCCCCGAATTTTGACTGTAGTATCCACTGTAGAGCTACACTGAATTTTTCAAATATCTGGCGAGGCACGAGTCATCCGAGGAACTCCGATTGCTGAGACACAAGAAAATACACGCTTCTGATTGGTTAATGTACACAGGTTTGGCTAATTCCCCGACAGACGCCAAATACACATACATATGATATGTTTTGATTTTAAAACCTGGTACCATGAAACACATGATTACATAAATGCTATTATTTGACAATAATGCTGTATGATATGGATTTATATTATGCCTCTGGAGATGCCCTTGATATTGTATCACAGCTACCAGTCATGCTCTGGACGCTATAATAATAAATACTTATGATAAATTTATGAAAAATTAAGATATTCATCAATAATTTAGCTGAAAATTCCAATGAAACAATACAAAATATAATCAGAATACACATGGACCTTTTAAAACAACAAAGACATTGACAAAGAAGAGAAAGCATTAACGATTAATCGGTTACTCCCGCTGTTTGATCGCTGTCAGATTTGGATAAAATTAAAAAAACATCGTTGGTACTGAAAATTATGGCGTAACATTTGGTATAAAAAGTATCAATCAACATTTGATTTAACGAGGATCAAAGGGCGGGTGTAACCGATCGACAGGGAATAGACATTCTTTCAAGGTACCTGATCCCATGCAATTTTGATCAGCTCGATTTTTTTTGTTTTAATATTCTTTTGAAATAGATTACTGTACGTCATCTGCATATTTCATAACTGTTCTATGATCTTCGATACTTTGATTTGCTTGTGAAAAATATTTGATACTTCGATTTATTATAAAAGTGAACTATTAACAATTTATATGTAAAAAATAAAACTTTTATTTACTTTTGTATTAAACTATGATTGTTTGTTAAAAGGTCTCTTCTTTAATATTTGTAAGATTAAACGGTTCAAGGAATTTTATCTGAAATTAATGTTTTACCTTATCTTTCTTAAGGCCCATTGGATGAAATGTTTGCATCGGTGTTTGATCCACTGGCACAAATAGATGGATCAGAGGAAGACCCGGGATACAGGGTAAGATTCTGCATTGGGGATATTTGAAGTAGGTGAAACAAGAATATCAACAGTCTCGTTTAAAGCTATCATTTCGCATTTTCTACGATCAATTTAATGACCTAGTCAGCAAATAAAATATGTCATTTAGTTAAATACTGACAGAAGTTTTCATTCTAATTGTTAGATATTTACTGAATTGTCTACGGTTTTTTTTGTGTTATTTCCTAATCATGACAAGGAGCAAACGGCAGGTGTGACCGGTCGGCAGGTGAGGCCCACTCCTCCATGGCACCTGATCCCACCTTTGATATTTTTAGAGGTCCGTGTTTGCTCTGCTCCTGCTTGTTTAAATGGACGTTGAGATTGAATTATATTCTTTATCTCCAATGAAACATATGGAGATAACGAACAATATTCGAGATCAGAAGTCCATAAGACAATACAAAATAAGAACAGAGCAAACACGAACCTTCAAAACATCAGAGGTAGGATCAGGTGCCATGTAGTAGTGAGCATCCCCTGCCGCCCGGTCACAGCCGTCGTGTACTCCTTGTTATGATTGGTAAATAACGGAAAATACCGTCATCAATTCAGTGTATAAATGATGGACTAACAATTAGTTTGAAAATCGTCAGTCAGCATTTGACCCATTGATAAATTTTATTGCTGACAAGATCATTGTATTGACCATAGAACATATGAAATGATATATTTATTCTTAAGAATTAGCTTATGAATGGAACTCTGTTAAGAGCAGTTCAAATGAATGAGCATTATAAATACACAATATTTTTAAAAATTATTTATCACAGATTCTGTCCCTGGATGGCGGAGGAATTCGAGGACTTGTTCAGTGTTTGATGTTGATTGCCATTGAGAAAGAGGTCGGGAAACCCATCACAGAGTGCTTTGATTGGATAGCTGGGACGAGCACAGGTGGACTTTTAACTCTGGGAATCTGCACAGGTGAGATTTTTCAAAACGGACTACTGGGCATTCTCAATGTATGGTCAGGGGCCTAGGAATAAGCACCCCTAAATCTTCTTGATGCTAATTTCTTTTGCATGCATAGGTAAGCCTCTTCCTTACATGAGAGGTCTGTATATCAGACTAAAGGACGAGGTTTTCACTGGAACAAGGCCGTATGAATCAGAGAACTTTGAGGCCCTGTTGAAAGAAGAATTCGGAGAGGAGACTGTTATGACAAATTTTAAGAAACCAAGGTTTGGGGATCTTTTTTAAATGCGACTCCAATGTTATATTTTTTCAAGAGTTCTTCATGACTTTTAATAGGGTTTCAATCTCTAAGCAGTTCTAATAAATTTTCTGATTAATAAAATATATATTATGTTTTACTATGTATTTTAACACCCGTCTCCAGATAACAATGTTAGCTTGTTTCCATATTCTTCCCCTCTAATTACAAAAGATTAAAACCACACTGAATGCGTGATTTGTATTTCTAGGGCTGTGGTAACGGCTGTACTTGCAGACAGACACCCAACAAAGTTACATTTGTTTAGGACATATGAACCAACATTTATGCAGCTGTATGATTCTAAAAGTGGAAGTCAAAGTAACGTCAGCACACATAAGAAAGATGACATATGTTTAGAGGAAGGAGATGAAGAAATATATTGTCCAGTTAAACCCGGTGGTAAGTTTTGATTTTGGAATAGTTCTCTTTTAAACGTGAGATAAATAAAAGGTGTTGACTTAAATCAATTTTTGTATTATGCTTTTTTCTCCTGCATTTAAAATCTGTGCCCAACTATTTTGTGTAATTTATTAAGGATATATTTTTGAAAAACATCTTGTTGTCAACTTGACAATAAAACCTAGATCAATCTGGATTAGTTTTTCCATAGAATTATGTATATTGGTAAAAAATAGTTTATTAGGTCGGAAATTTTCTGTATCGTATTCACTTTCTTGTTATTTTTAATCCTTTTTTTTAAGAACAAAAAGTATGGGAGGCTGCTCGTGCCACTGGTGCAGCTCCGACCTACTTTAAGGCTTTTGGTCCGTACATTGATGGGGGATTGGATGCCAATAATCCTTCATTGGATCTGTTGTCGGAAATACACGAATATAACTGTGGCTTAAAAATAAATGTGAGAGAGAGATTAAATATCATCTTTTACTAAATTCAAGCATTGTATTGTAAGTTTTTACTCTTTTATATTGAAAATTAAGATGTTTTCCTTACATTTTTCAGCTAAAGCCATCCACCTTTTGTAATACTTTTTGCTTTGTGTCTCAAACAAAAATAGATAAAAACACTTGAACAAGACATTCCAGGTATTATGTGAGTAAATGTAATAGGTGCTGACATAGGATAAAACTGCAGATATTTTGTAGAAATCGAACAAATTGCCCAGCATAAGTTTGCATTTAATTCAAAAGTATGTTTTTCACCCTCGTCTTAAGGCATTTCCATCCTCCCGTAATGTAATTAATATTATAAAAACTGTTAACAATCTAAATTCATACCTTAGAAAAATATTCTTCGAAAAAAAAAATTAGCAGGTGTAATGCAAATAATTGTTAAGAACTACAAAAATGTTTATTTTCTTTATTTCATCAACTGATATTTCTAAGTGGTAAAGGGTAATAATTCATTCTCATGTATCCTTTCTAAATTGTTCCTCTGATTTAAAGTTGTTTCTCTGATATTCTGAATTCAAATATATTTGTTAATTAGCAAATAAATTACTTTAGATTTTTAAGCATCAGAACTATGTACGAGATGTATTTTAACTAGATTTTATATAATTTTTATAATGCTGTTAACTAAAGGGTTTTTATACTGACATGCATTTCTGTTTTATATTATCTTGCGTTAAGAAAAACATGGCAACCTATAGATTTTTTCAATTGTAATTATTAGTTAATTTAAACTATATTTAGTGAATTTATATGCCGTTTTGTTTTTAACCATTAAAACAATGAGGGAGGAAATACCTTAAAATTCTTGACTCCTCAGATACTGGATTAAGGGTGTCGTTTTGGTAGGTTGAAAACACCATCTGAATGTCTTGTTTGCTTTGACAGAACGAGTCAGAATTGGTTCGTCCGATTGGTGTGATGGTATCCCTCGGTACGGGACAGGTGCCGGTTCATCGAATCGACACTATTGATGTCTACAAACCAGAGGGAATATTTGATGTTACGAAGATAGCGCATGGAATCCAAAACCTGATTAATGTGATGGTAGACAAGGTGAAGTAAAATATAGGACAATTAAATACATAACTTACAAGTATTTTTGAAAGAGTGATCTTTAAAGTATATGTGTTTAATATTAGGTGTCTAACATTTAACCAAGGTAATGATAAAGAATGAAAAGAACAATTACCTGTTATTAAGAAGAAAGTGGACATGGCATGAAACACAGACCTCGGAAATTTCAGAGGTTAGACCGGGTACCCAGGAGGAGTAAGTTTCCCCTGTCGACCGGTCACATCCGCCATGATCACATTCTTATGAGTTCCTTCATTATTATTATTATTTCAAAATTACACCTAACGATATTTTATGAGTTTGAGCTCCAGCTCCAGCTCCAGCATACAAGGATAAAGATTTCCCATTTCTTTATGTTTATAGATAGAGGATATTCAATGTTTTGTTGTTGAATATGGAATTTATTTCACGAGTGGGACAGGATTTTTGTCTTACGAGTGAATTAAATTTGCAGTTTTATTTTATGACAGAATGGTTTATTAACTCGTTTTCTATCTTGTAACAGGTTAAGGAGTATTTTTTACAACACTCTTGGTGAAGGGAAGGAAAATCGAGAGTTTTCCCGCACTTCTGATATTCTTTCACACTGTGACAGGATATCATTTTGATATCCTTTCATTTTGTGACAGGATATCACTTTTATTCAATGGATAAATTACAGTATTTCACTGTTGAAAATGTAATAAAGACGGGTACATGTACGAGGGTGTTCAATAAATAATGTCCTGGGTGCTCGGAAAGAAGCAAAGGACGCATTTCAATGATTTAGTCTTCATGATTTAACTTATTAATCTCTTTTAATTAAAACACATGTCCGTAGCATTTTTTATCCAATTTCTGATTGTTTAGAACTCATTTTTGGGTATGATCCTTAGTATACTGGAAAATGACAGATCCAATGATTTCCTTGACTTGTTTTTTTCTTTCTGAAAGGTGTTTTTTCAAGTTTGGAAATAGAAACAAGTCAAAAGGTCAAAGATTTGGCGAATATTGTTAATGTGAAAAAACATGAACTTACTGTATATCCCGGAAACCCCTTTACTCTTCAGGACGTGCGGGTTTGGACGCTGTCAAGAAAAAAATTAATGAAATGGATTCCTGATTCTGGGTCCTTCCTCTAATAAACCTTTCGATTTTTTTTGCAAAAAAATTGCTTTCTAGCCTCCTCCAGAAATTAAACTGTCTCCCCGAATACGAATTTAAACAACAATGCCACTAATATTTAAGAAAATTGCATATGAATCTGTCTTTGTGCTCTTGCAATTCTTTGCTCTTGTCAGACCTTCGCTGTTTTTATCAAGTACATCTTATGGTAAATTTTGTTTTGAGGGTTTTAAGCAATAGATTCAAGTTCCATTATCTGTTTGAATATCAAACAAACGTGGATAACTACAATTACTGATATTTTAAAATAATTTTTAAGACATTCGTACACGCTGTCGTTTTCACTCATTTTTCAAATTATAGGGTGACCTTTGAGTACTAAGCTTTTATACCGTCAAACGTTTCTTAAAAACAGTGTAAACTACTCCCGAACTGATTTCTATGAAAATTTGCTATGTTTCTTATAGTCAATCATACATCATCAAATATTATTTGTTGAAATTTGGCAAACAGGACATAAGTTGTTAAAAAATTTTATTGGCAAGGACGGTACAACTTTGATGTTTTATCATTGAAATCAGCCTGCTCATTTGTCTATGAAACAGGCATTGGTTGCTGTAAATGTCACATATTTAAGTGAATATTTCTTTGGGATTTTTAACAAGTTTTACAGCAGTTTCAATGAAGCTTTTATTTTCACTCTAGTTTATTTATTCTTTACCATTCATTTATAATGCAGTGTCTCGAATAGCCCTTGTTTTCCAGCTTCTCACAATGAAACTATGTGATGAAAAGTGGTCACATAAACTATTATATATTCATTAAAGATTAAATAATGAGAGAAAGTCAAGCTTAATGTCATATGATATCTGTATTGTATATAATGCAGTTTAGGACATTATTTATTGAACAGCCCTGTCTGAATTTGCGCCCATTTACTTATAATCAATGGCATTCAAATTAAGTGAACAATATTCTCAAGGGGACGTGAAGTAAACAAACAAGACACTTTGAGTGAGTGATTGTTTAACAAAATAACCTATTGTTTTATATTTAAATATTCATTATAGTTTCCGCAAATCATCGGATCAATTTCAAATTTAATACATACTAACTTGACTCCTACAATAATTCAAGCCATGACTCGAATAGGAAAAAAATATATTAGCACATTAAGAAATATTGTTCATAAAGAGTTTATTTGATGATAAACTGGGAAGATGTTATAAATTTCGTTTCTATTGCAGGCCACAATTGCCGAGGGTCGCCCTGTTGACAGAGCCAGGGCATGGTGCGGAACACTTGGAGTGCCATTTTATAGATTCAGTCCCCCAATTACAGAAGTAGAGATGGATGAACACGACAATAGGAAACTCATTCAATTAATGTGGGAAACACAGTGCTACATTGTGGCTAATCAAGATCGAATTAAGAAACTGGCGTCTTTTCTAAGACGAAATACATAGGAAATATTTTGATTTTTTTTCAAAAGTAAGAAAATTCATGCAAAATTATGATATAATGAACGTTTTCTTGCGTATTAAAAGGTTTAACATTATGTATGGGTAGATTTTGCATAATAATGTGATAAACTTATAAGATTCTATGTTTGTGCCATAGACCATTTTTGCTTTATACCTATACATATTTTTTTACGTTTAATAAAAGCTTAAAAGAGATTTTCTTCATAAGTATTATTTATATTTTGAATATAATTATTTTTTTCAGTTATATTTACATGTCACATCATAAAATGAAAATGAATATTTTATAACGAAAAATACACTAAAATCAATTTTAAACTAGATCGCGTTGTTACGAGTATTGTCTTAATTATGTGAATTGTTTATGCTACACAAGTTCATCAAGATGAGTTCCTGTGATAGATGAACCTTGCTGAAAAACGGTTTGAAACCTGCTTTCAAGAATAATATTGCCTGGATAAAATTCTGTAAAGCTTTCTCATTGTGTATATAAAGTCAGAGCTTATAAAAGAGATAGTCAAGCTCCATTTTTTAACTTTAATTTTTTTCACAATTATTTATTTTGCCTTAATAGCAATTAATACACATGACAGTGAAGTATTTCCCTCCAAATAAAATATATAGAGCAAACTTTATCTTGAATCACGAATCATATAATAATGCAATAAAGTATCATTAATATTTGGCCTATATTGCGAATTATAATTTATTTTGTACGACGCGTGAATGATACTACCCGTGAGATAAACATATGCTTTATCCACGGGTAGATGCTCTACCAATAGCACTTCCGGTTTTGACAAGATCCCTCCGCGTCGCTTCAAGATTCAAATTTATCAAAACTTTGGTTTGTAAAAATTCTTGCATTATAAAATAAATAATAATGAGCAAACATTTTGTTAAAAGCAAAAAAAAAAAAGACTCGTATATTACAAGAGAATGTAAAGTTTTAACAAAGCGTCCCTATCGGTTACTTGAGAGACAGATGTTAACCCCCACCCCGAACTTTTTTTAGAAACGTAGGGCCTAGAAGTTAAGTGTAAGTGCAAAATTTCTATGACCGTTTGCGCTTCCAGCGTTCAAAAATGACATCAGAAAAGAATTCATGATCCCTCGGCCCTTACTACTTTCATTCAGTAGTTAGTTCGAAATAAGCCTCCAACTGATTGTCACAAATGTTTTAAAAGACGCAGATAGCAAAGATCTTTTATTTTTAAATGATGTTTTTCTTTTCGCCATGTCAACATCAACTGTGCGACGTCATCAATTTATGCGTCATCAGTTTGAATATAAATAAAAAAAAATCATTCATATTGTTTCAAAGGGGTTATCTCAAAATTTAAAAAATCTAAACAAAATTAATATGTGATAAATAGAATCCATAAATGTTTGATTTGATATTGACTTTATTCAACTCGTTGACATGGTGAATATTCGCTCGGCAAGCCTCGCAATTATACTCTATTCCAACTCGTTGGATAAAGCCAATATCAAATCATACAATATAGATATCCTCTCTATATACATTATACCCTTTTTAAAGATTACTTTTAAGATTTCTTTGAAAACCATCTTGTATCAAAAAACATTATCAGTCGTATGGAAATAGAAATGTATTAAAAAATATTTCTTATACTTCATCTGAGTTATTGAGACGCTCTACCTGGTACTTTTATAATATTCGTCTTTTTGTTATTAATTTTTGATATCATTTCTTCAAACTGATTAATCTTACCTTTTTGATTAAAAGACTTCGTCACGTTTTACTTTTAGGCTATTCACACGTCAATTTTTCGCCATTAGTTGTTTGTCATTTTATTTGCTTTGTACATAATATTGGCCAATATATTCTGACTTAGTTTGTTCTTGTCAGTTTAGTAATGATGTATTTTCATCTAAAAAGTACTTTTTCTGCATATTGTTCTAACCAATAATTAACCAATTTAAAATACTATCACCCTTCGAGCTCTGAGGGGTTATAGACTAATTGTTAGTCTTATATAAAGTGTTGTAATGGTCTTAGTCCAGGAAGTAGTGACCAACAGACAGTATAAGTAAGTAACTCGCAAAAAGAATTGGTAAAATTATTTAATTAAATCATAATTTAAATTCAGAAAATGCAGTTTTTGTATATCTTAATTGATAGGTGTATTTCTGCAAATATATATATTAAATATTTGCTTTTAAAATTAAAATGAATGCTTGCATCCTTTTTGTAAATCATTACAATGTTATTTTGGACATTTTCCATTATTGTAATTGAATGTATTTAAAAGTGCTTAAATATTAGCAATATTTATTGTGACAAAATATTTTCTATTTTAATTTTGCTTTTATTAATATACACATTTTATTTGTCTTCGATGACCTAATAATTAAAGTAATTTTATTTACGTATTAAAATTTGTTTAGGTAAGAGCCAGCTTGGAGGAAAATGAAACTACGCATCCTTTTTTATTTATTTTTCCTGGTACACTTACATCAAGTCGCTTTGGAGGTCAATATAACACGCCTGATGACCTATCAGCTTACCATGTGTGGACCAGTCTTCATTTGCAATGTGTCCAAGTGGAACTTTCCTTACTTGGATTCTAAGACTAACTACAACCACACACTATGCCCCCCGTGTTTCTGTGATTCATCGTGTTTCAGCAGAGGAGATTGTTGTCCGGATAAATATTTCGAGACAGACGGCCTAACCTGTTTTAATGTTACCTCCATAAATGCAACAACGGACATCAGCAGGGATCAAAGAACACGATATTTAATGATTACAAAATGTCCATCTAACACTGGCAGAACGTTGAAGGATAACTGTGAAATTGAAAGCGACAGTGTGCTCAAACTAAGATTCCCTCCGGTAACAAGTTTGGTTACAAATATGACGTATGTTAACAAATATTGTGCTGAGTGTCATGATGACCAATCTACCCTGCATTGGTCTCTGGACATCTATTGTAGATTATTTTTAGATATTAACTTTCTATCATCTTTTGAAGAAGTTGTTGCTAAAGGACTGGAGAGAAAGTGCATAATGCAATCAGTGCCTCCCGCGGCGAGTTCACACTACAATTGCTACAGATTATTAGAGCATAAGTTGGGGTCATGTAACGAGACAGGATTTTGGAAGGAAAAGGATCAGGATATATTGAAGGCTTGTCATTCCTATTATGTGAACAATAATACATTGTTCAAAAACATGTTTTGTAAAATATGCAATCCTACGTTCTACGACGGCGAAATCATAACGGAATGCAATATTACTGGAAAGTGGGGCATTTTTGACTCTAATTTAAAAGAGGCATGTTCTTTTTATGGTTATAATGCTGGCGTCTTGCCGTACAAAAATATATTCTGTCGAAAATGCAATGCCCCTGAGAATATGTTGCACGAATATCTAGATGCTTATACAAACACAAGTATTGAAATACTGTATTCCAAAGAAGGGAAGACGACATATCATTATTATGTTCACTTCAGAGGATTTCCCGAAGAGCACTTTAGATTTGTTCACAAAACCCATCATGAGAAACATGATTTTGTAAAAAGACCGCGTGAAATATACATTAATAAAACTCATACATTGAATGTAACTAAATTGATTCATAAATCAATTGCCATTAAGAAGTTTGCTAAGGTATGTGAGGACCATAACATTCCAAACACGATATCTGGAATTCTTCGACCATGCAGTTGTACTCCTACATGTTTTGCACATAGGAATTGTTGTGAAGATTTCGCTTTAAGATACCCGAGTGCCTGTTTGATTGAAAAATATTTATCCGGCGAGAAATTTAAACAAAGAACAAATAAGATATATTTAGTAACAAATGGATGCTATATGCAAAATGGTTATCAAAAGTATTTAGAAGAAGGTTGTCGTGAGAGAATGCCGGACGACATTTTTTCCGTTCATCCCGTACTTGATATTAAGACAAATATTTCTTATTTAAACATGTATTGCTATTTATGCAACATGCCACGATTTAATTTCATTCCATCATCGTCAAAACCATGGGATATCGAAATCTACTGCTCGGTATTCATTGATTTCAAAAGCTCTCTTACAATGGCAAATTTACTAGATACAATAAAAAGATCACGATGTAATGTTACATATCTTCCAATAGAGAAGGACGACCTTGCACATAACATTGCCTATTGCTTAAAGACTGATACAATGTACAATGGAATCTGTAATTCTTCAGGAAAGTGGTTTGTTTATGATGACCACGTACGGTATGCTTGCGAGAAAATTTCTTCTGGGGCTCTTTTTCCATTCTATCGCCTACGTTTAAAACCTAGATGTGAGGCTCCATATAAAAACGAATATTGTGCCTTATGTAACCCAGAACACACAGAAAATATCACAATAAAAGACTGCAATGTAACCGGTGATGCGCCTGCATTTGATGAACTAACTTTAACTGCGTGTAATTTTTTCCCCGAAGTTAATGTTTATCCTCCGTATAAGAATCTTTTTTGTAGAGATTGTAATATTGGTGAATTTGGAGTGCTTTGTGCTAGTCCACAAATATTCTTACCCGATGTCTTCTGGGCAGACTCTTTACAATGGCTTCCAATCTACAGAAATTTATTTTCTTGTACGGAATTGAAAAAAACGTTATCCTCAAAGAAACATTCCAAATGTAATTCAGCACAAATATATGACTCTTTATCGGTGAGTAGAAATTTGTTCATATTTTTATTGGTAAAGCACTTTCTACATTGTAATGAGATATAGCCCTTTGCCGCCATGCGTAATCATCACTATTTCTGATCACTTGACTATGTGCAATGATCTTCACTTCTTATTCAATCTGTTTTACTTAATTTGTTTCTTATCTTTTTTTCTTAAATGAAATCTATCACCATAAGCAAACGATGCATAATTTTATAAAATAAAGTTTATTTGCATTCTTATTAAAGTGGTTTCTGATTTTGTAGGATCAGTGCAGAAATATAACTTGCTATCCTGGAAAATTTTACACTAATGGAAAATGTGTAGCTCTATTTCCTGAAACCAAAAACTTGGGATATATTTTAGTTGCCGGTTTTAAGGGTAATGTGTCTTCAATTTTACCTGTCAAAACCCTATTACAGACAATTCATCATACAGTGAAAAATAATTTAATCTCTGACCTGAAAATCCAACGCACCGATCCAGTGGAAGAAGTTATTGTTCAGATTGATCAGCCTTATCTCTCAGAGGAACAATCTTTGTCATTTTTTAATTTTACTGGAAGTATCGCTCTGAAATTGTTCATCAGTGAGAGAGTACCAAGGATTGAAACTGAAGAACGACTAATTACAATTATATCTAGGTCATCAATGGCAAAACTAAGAAATTCCATCATCCGTTTATCTTTTAACTCGTATCACAGACATGATCACTTTCATCTATTGCAAAAAAGTATGACCGAAAATCATTCTCGGTGTTCTTTACACAGAACTGAAACAAAGTCATTGATTCCACATAGAAATGAATTTTTGAATGTAAGGGTTTCAAAGTTACTTACGTGTTCTCAAGTTGAATTTGCAGCAGATGAATATTCTATTCATGAACATTTTGGAGATCTGGTACTTTCAGAATCAAGAAAATCCTACGGTTATGATTCTTTTGATGTATTTCCTAATGGATCTGCTAGAGTTTGTGTTACAGACTTTGAAAGTAAGGAGAGTTTTATATTCAAAGAAGAAAAAATTGGTATTTTACTTTCCAAACTGATTTTTATATTGAATGTTGTTTCCATTGTTTTTCTGATATTAGCATTCTTTGTGCATATTTTTATCAAAGAGCTGCAAACATTGCCAGGTAAAAATAACATGGTTTTAGTCCTATCGCTAGCATTATCCCTTGTAATATTTCAGTTAAGTGACATTGGAATGCTGAATACAATGTTCTGTACAGGAATTGGAGTAGTTCTGCATTATTTTTGGATGATGGCTTTTTCATCGATGACCACGTGTTGTTATCACATGTTCAAAATGTTCTATTCCTCTACGTTAATTTTAGAAGATAAAAACAGAACTTTTAAAATGTATATAACATTAATCATAATGTGCCCTGCTTTCATCGTTTCTCTAAACATTATTATTTTGTTCTCTATTTATAATAATGGATACATTGGTTATGGAGTACAAAAATGTTTTATCGACAATTTGATTTCACGTATACTATCGTTCATTCTGCCAGTAAGTATTATGTGTGTTTCAAATACATTATTTTTCATTGGTACCATAATTTCAATTAAGAAAGTTCCAGATGTACCCGGAAACAAATCAATGAGAAATGAATTTCTGATTTTTTCTCGTCTGTTTACCATCACTGGAATAACCTGGATCCTACAAGTCATTGATGGTTTTATTCCTTTTACAATCTTTACATATGTTTCATCGGTCATTAACAGCTTACAAGGTATTGCCATTTTTGCTGCTTTTATCTGTAATAAAAGGGTATATACTCTTTTAAGAGAGATTTACAGACAGAAAACACGGTCTTTGGATAAAATACAAGAAAACACAGAATCGAATTCAGAGAAATGCTCCGAGATTACCAAGTTGTAAATTCAAAATAAAAGGTAAAGATAATTAACAGTGATCGATTTAAAAAATATACAGCAAAACTCGGTTATAAAGAAGTCGCTGGGACCTTTGAAATTACTTCGCTATATCCGTAATTCGTTATAACCGTATAAGAAATTCGTTAAATTTATATATCTGGGGATTCAAAATCACTTCGCTATATCCGTAAATTCGCAATATCCGTGTTCGTACAAAACGAGATTCACTGTATATACAATGCAATGCAAATATCTAATGAGCGTATAAAAAGTCGACCCCTGGAAATTTCAGAAACGGGATCAGGTGTCTGGGAAGGGTAAACATCCCAGTTTGATAGATCGATCACACAAGGCGTGGGCGTTATGTACTAACCATGTAGACGGAACCTTCTCTTTCCAAATTCAGAATAAAACAAAGGTCTTACAAAGTCAGAGGAAATACGACTCAGTGATTGGCTATATTTCAAAATGGAAAATCTCCACCTCTTTCATTTCTGTCTTTTTAATGCATTGTAATAGATTTTTCTGTTGATAACATATGATACTAAAATTTAACTACTTTTATTATTGTCTTCGTTTTATTTTATATACAATTTACATGTTTATATATATTTGTACGGAAGCCCATTTAGGACATATCAAAAACTATTTTTGAATTCGTTATAACGATTTTTAGAATTCGTAATAACGAATTTAATTTGTTATAACAGATTCATTGAATTCATTATAACGAATTTAATTGGTTCTAACAGATTCATTGAATTCGTTATGTTATGGGTCAGAATTACCCGAAATGCCAGCAAAGATCAATAACACAATTTAAACTTAACAATATTTTATTTACAGTAATATATAATAAATATATCAAACATAAAGTACAAACTTAGCAAGAATCTAAAAATACATACATCAGAGTGTCCATTGCTGCACACAATGTTCTAAGTATATCCCAGTCTCTTTATACACCTGTACATCAATGTAACTTATACGACAATTATTTATGCATCGAATTGACATGGTATTTATACAGTATCATAAATCTAGAATATTCTAGAAATTATTAAAACATGATATTACTGGAACAATCTGGACATACACAAAATTTAGGAATGTTCTAGATCAAATGACCGAACATGTTGACCACTCTGGAATGTTCAAGAAACTTAATGTTACTAATTATATACATAATGAAACAATACACATATCACCTGAAGAACGACTAATTACAATTATATCTAGGTCATCAATGGCAAAACTAAGAAATTCCATCATCCGTTTATCTTTTAACTCGTATCACAGACATGATCACTTTCATCTATTGCAAAAAAGTATGACCGAAAATCATTCTCGGTGTTCTTTACACAGAACTGAAACAAAGTCATTGATTCCACATAGAAATGAATTTTTGAATGTAAGGGTTTCAAAGTTACTTACGTGTTCTCAAGTTGAATTTGCAGCAGATGAATATTCTATTCATGAACATTTTGGAGATCTGGTACTTTCAGAATCAAGAAAATCCTACGGTTATGATTCTTTTGATGTATTTCCTAATGGATCTGCTAGAGTTTGTGTTACAGACTTTGAAAGTAAGGAGAGTTTTATATTCAAAGAAGAAAAAATTGGTATTTTACTTTCCAAACTGATTTTTATATTGAATGTTGTTTCCATTGTTTTTCTGATATTAGCATTCTTTGTGCATATTTTTATCAAAGAGCTGCAAACATTGCCAGGTAAAAATAACATGGTTTTAGTCCTATCGCTAGCATTATCCCTTGTAATATTTCAGTTAAGTGACATTGGAATGCTGAATACAATGTTCTGTACAGGAATTGGAGTAGTTCTGCATTATTTTTGGATGATGGCTTTTTCATCGATGACCACGTGTTGTTATCACATGTTCAAAATGTTCTATTCCTCTACGTTAATTTTAGAAGATAAAAACAGAACTTTTAAAATGTATATAACATTAATCATAATGTGCCCTGCTTTCATCGTTTCTCTAAACATTATTATTTTGTTCTCTATTTATAATAATGGATACATTGGTTATGGAGTACAAAAATGTTTTATCGACAATTTGATTTCACGTATACTATCGTTCATTCTGCCAGTAAGTATTATGTGTGTTTCAAATACATTATTTTTCATTGGTACCATAATTTCAATTAAGAAAGTTCCAGATGTACCCGGAAACAAATCAATGAGAAATGAATTTCTGATTTTTTCTCGTCTGTTTACCATCACTGGAATAACCTGGATCCTACAAGTCATTGATGGTTTTATTCCTTTTACAATCTTTACATATGTTTCATCGGTCATTAACAGCTTACAAGGTATTGCCATTTTTGCTGCTTTTATCTGTAATAAAAGGGTATATACTCTTTTAAGAGAGATTTACAGACAGAAAACACGGTCTTTGGATAAAATACAAGAAAACACAGAATCGAATTCAGAGAAATGCTCCGAGATTACCAAGTTGTAAATTCAAAATAAAAGGTAAAGATAATTAACAGTTATATAAAATCTAGTTAAAATACATCTCGTACATAGTTCTGATGCTTAAAAATCTAAAGTAATTTATTTGCTAATTAACAAATATATTTGAATTCAGAATATCAGAGAAACAACTTTAAATCAGAGGAACAATTTAGAAAGGATACATGAGAATGATTTTTTTTACCCTTTATCCCTTAGAAATATCAGTTGATGAAATAAAGAAAATAAACATTTTTGTAGTTCTTAACAATTATTTGCATTACACCTGCTAATTTTTTTTTTTCGAAGAATATTTTTCTAAGGTATGAATTTAGATTGTTAACAGTTTTTATAATATTAATTACATTACGGGAGGATGGAAATGCCTTAAGACGAGGGTGAAAAACATACTTTTGAATTAAATGCAAACTTATGCTGGGCAATTTGTTCGATTTCTACAAAATATCTGCAGTTTTATCCTATGTCAGCACCTATTACATTTACTCACATAATACCTGGAATGTCTTGTTCAAGTGTTTTTATCTATTTTTGTTTGAGACACAAAGCAAAAAGTATTACAAAAGGTGGATGGCTTTAGCTGAAAAATGTAGGGAAAACATCTTAATTTTCAATATAAAAGAGTAAAAACTTACAATACAATGCTTGAATTTAGTAAAAGATGATATTTAATCTCTCTCTCACATTTATTTTTAAGCCACAGTTATATTCGTGTATTTCCGACAACAGATCCAATGAAGGATTATTGGCATCCAATCCCCCATCAATGTACGGACCAAAAGCCTTAAAGTAGGTCGGAGCTGCACCAGTGGCACGAGCAGCCTCCCATACTTTTTGTTCTTAAAAAAAAGGATTAAAAATAACAAGAAAGTGAATACGATACAGAAAATTTCCGACCTAATAAACTATTTTTTACCAATATACATAATTCTATGGAAAAACTAATCCAGATTGATCTAGGTTTTATTGTCAAGTTGACAACAAGATGTTTTTCAAAAATATATCCTTAATAAATTACACAAAATAGTTGGGCACAGATTTTAAATGCAGGAGAAAAAAGCATAATACAAAAATTGATTTAAGTCAACACCTTTTATTTATCTCACGTTTAAAAGAGAACTATTCCAAAATCAAAACTTACCACCGGGTTTAACTGGACAATATATTTCTTCATCTCCTTCCTCTAAACATATGTCATCTTTCTTATGTGTGCTGACGTTACTTTGACTTCCACTTTTAGAATCATACAGCTGCATAAATGTTGGTTCATATGTCCTAAACAAATGTAACTTTGTTGGGTGTCTGTCTGCAAGTACAGCCGTTACCACAGCCCTAGAAATACAAATCACGCATTCAGTGTGGTTTTAATCTTTTGTAATTAGAGGGGAAGAATATGGAAACAAGCTAACATTGTTATCTGGAGACGGGTGTTAAAATACATAGTAAAACATAATATATATTTTATTAATCAGAAAATTTATTAGAACTGCTTATAGATTGAAACCCTATTAAAAGTCATGAAGAACTCTTGAAAAAATATATATATATATATATATATAAATATATATATATATATAAATAAATGTACAAACAATAGCTGTCTAACACGTCGTAGAAAATGCATTTCGAAACAACCTTATTTTAAGTATAATCTTTTACAATTCCCCATTGGCCCATACATGTTATGCATTATTTCCTTTCCTTTTTTCTTTATCTAACAGGTGATTTTCAAGCTTTAAAATACTATAGTAATCAAACATATATTCATGTAAATCATAAACTCACGCGCATGTGAAAAACTCAACATGTAATAAGTTAACTTCCTTTCCTACTCGTTGTGAAATTAACAACAGGAAGGGAAAGGGAAAAGCGAGAAACATTTATGAATAACTAATTCATACTTGTCTCCCTCTTATGCCATGAAATATCGTAAATTTAATGAAGATGAAGGGCCTAAGGAAAAAATTTCTGAACGATTGCATAAAATTTATGATGATATTGCAGGTCTGGGAAGCATGGGCCTGTTTAGGCAGTTTCTTCAACTTTTGTGGAAGAACCTCATATTAAGAAAACGTCAAAAGGTAAGACAATATTTACTGTTTTAATTTACTTTGAAATATTTTTCTCTCATTCAACTAACCAAATCAAGATTATTATAGTACTACATGTACCATACACTTCAAGGTGAATATAAGCCAATAACATTGTTACCGTGCGCATTTGATGTAAAGAAATTGAATATACTGACTTGCATTTTTGTTGGACTATCAAATACTTTCTCAAATCTATGATAATCAAATTTAATTTCTATTAAGAATATAGCCGTTAAAAAATGTAACATACAGTGTATGTAACGTAACTACAATTTAGATAAAGCATTATTCACTTGGTTTAAAATTCAAATTGTAAGGATAGTTTTATTCAAAGTTTTTCTAAGTAAGCTGTCCTGAAGAAAAATCATTATATTGTAATCAAATAAGTATCAAGAGATCTTCAGCCCTATTCTATTTATTCAATATTATTACTCTAAATATAAATAAAGTATACAAATCACACTTGAAAACTTTATAAGATCAACAGAAAGTAATTGTATGAAGTTCTTCCGTTCAACGCAAAAGTAAGTCTTGCTGAAATAAATACATTGTGATGGCAATCCTAAGCGGACATGTCTCCTATTTATTACTGAGTGGGCAATGAAACTTTAACTTCAGCAAAAATGTGAATATTACGCAATACAGTTAAATATTTATAAAATACTTATATTTGAAATGTTAAAATTTTAAACTGACTATAGACTCAAGATTTCAAAGAGTAACCCGATAACTGGGCTCATGATCAAACGTCCGAATATCGAATACTTATACTTGTTACTCGGTTACTCTTAAATCTGTTATAACAGATTTAATTCGTTATAACGAATTATAAAGATCGTTTTAACGAATTCAAAAATTTTTTTGATAGGTCCTAAATGGGCTTCCGTATTATTGCAACAATGTCATGAATAAAAACTTGATATATGTATCATGTGTATGACTAATATTTTTCATTGAATACCCCGGTATGATTGTGTATTAAGTCTTTATAGATTACTGTTAAATAATGTTTTTTAAACTCTCGTTGTATTGGATTTGATAAATTGATAATTTCTTTAAATGATCTTCCATTACTGTTTGAGATGAGACCATTGCTTTTAAAAAAGACATCATTCATTAGTAAACCGACCATCATTTGAACTGAAAGTCTTTTTCAATAAAAAAAAATTAAATATAAGAGAGTGGCTTTTGTGTTTTATTTCATTGTTTTCCCTTTGTTTGTCTGAGTGCCAAGAAATAGAGGGACAAGTTGGTCTTTTTATTGATTTTTTTTCTAATCACCTGTTGTTGTCTTTCTTATGTCTTTCCGTCGGTCTGTTAACTTTTTTTTCTAGTTTTTTTTACATTCTTTTTTTTTTGTAACCACCAGATTAATTTCAGCCAAATTTACCTCAAATCAAACATCTTTAAAGAAGGAAAATTAAGTTTTCTATCGTAGAGGAGACTCTCTTAAGATAGACTTTACGATAATAGTGTATATTGAAATTTCTTTAATCTGTTATCATGCTTTAAGTTTTAATCGTTCAATATTTTAATTGATAGCGTATTTTTACTCCTTTTTCTGCAAACAAGCATGCATATGATGCATTCCATCAACGTCATTGTAGCACACAATTTTTCTATGTTTTTTTTTTAAGAATCCAACAATAACATTGTTAAGTCGAATCTCCTTGTCCAAACTAGTTCTACTCTAGCTTTGTAGAATGTTTCTCGAGAGTTTTGTATTGTTAAAATACTATTCGGTCACAAAATTTACAACTCATTTTTCTGAACCAAGCCAATTAAAAAAAATAATAAACAGGAACTTTCAAATTCGACGCCGCTCTTAATTTATTTTTAATTGAATTTTTTAAACGTTTTCTACAAGTCTTTTGCTATTTTTCGTGTTTATTTAGCTCTGGAAATCAGATATTCAATCACTTATCTCAAATAATTCGGAACCAACTATCTCATTATTATCCGTTTAAATAAAATAACTCCGCATGACTTCTTGTGGTGGGATGGAATGCGATACTTCTACCCGGGATACAAGATATATTATTCTCTCAATCATGTGAGAATCTGGGTATATAATGTGATGCGTTTTTATTATAGAATTTTACAGTGAATGACAACAGGATAATTGTATCATGAGTGTAAGCATTTTATGCATGGATAACATTCAATTACAAGTAAAATTATTTTACATGGAATTACCTAGTATTTGTATACAATGTTAAACAGACGAAACATATGGAGGTAACGAACAGTATTCAAGATCAAAAGTCCATAAAACAAAACAAAATAGGAGCAGAGCAAACACGGACCTCAATTCAGTATATAAATAATGGACTAGCAATTATAGTATGAAACACGTCAGTCAGCATTTGAATCAATGATAAATTGTATTTGCTGACAATGTAATTGTATCGACCATAGAACTTACAAAATATTGACTTTAAACGAGACTGTTGATATTCTTGTTTCGTCAACTTGTTTGTCAATAATTTACCTCGTTTCAGAAATTGTTCAAACATAGAGCATGCTCTTGCGTATCGAATCAGCTGAGATATATAAACTCCATATGAAGGTGGAAAGGTATATTGCTGCATAAGTAAGGGAAGTTGACGATAGAAAAGTTAAAGTCATCACGTTTATCATAGAGCTTGGTTGTTAGATTACTATAGTACCATTAACGTCTTTTTCAAGTAAAATATCGGAATATGAAACAGATTTGTGAGACTCTGGTATCTTTTATCGCAAGCTCACCAGGATATATCGTATCGACATAAGAATGGAAATTAACATTGTTAATTGACATTACATCGATATCGTCAATATATCTAAATGTCGAGTTAAAGGTCGCAGCAAGTGTTTTCTTCTTTTTAAGCATAAGATTTTGCACAAAGTCTGCTTTATATGATAATGAAAAAAGGTCTTCTAATAACGGGATGCAATTGGTACCAATGATCATTCCAATAGATTGTTGGCAGACATTGTCTCCAAAAACAACATAGATATTGTCAATCAGAAACTCGAGCATCTTTTTTTTATGTCAACTTCAGAGTACTTGTGTGTAAAATCAGAATGTTTTTAACGAAATTTTGCAAATGACCAGTTACAAGGTAAGCAAATGTACGAGTTCCACTTTCATATATAAGAACACGGTATAAATCATTTTCCTTTTCTTCACTTACTTATCTACAAAAAGCACCTGTTAAAAAAATATATATAAAGAAATCAATTTCACCGATAGGCATTTTTTACTTTCATATAATAATTTCCGTACACGCTCTGGCGCCTGTCAGCAATGACGGCCTTCCACATGGGATCGATTTCTTTATCCTTTGCCGGCATTACTAGATATTTACACTTTCGTCTCTGTTCCTTGTAACATTTTAAACCTTCCGGATGCATAAAAGTTAAATTTCCTCCGAAATTTTCGTGCACCACATTTTTCACACGACTTGGAAGCAAACCAAACAAGTAGAAATCATCCACCCAAAAAAATGGTGCAGTGAACACGGCCTGATACAGAGCTGGAACCAGGTCTGTTGATATAAACACTACAAATCCACTACAATATGTATGTGGATACGTATTCTGTGCTTTGTAATATATGTCACTCACAAACCACTTGCTCGAATTTTTCCGGATAATTGGCATAGAGTTTGGGTTGATTTTATTGCAGAAAATGAATCGTTTTCGTTGTTTCAAAAACGAAAATTCTTCAAAAAATTTGAAAAAGTTAATAAATGAATCATCATCAATTTTTATCACAATTTCTGCATTCATGCAGTTTTCTGTAATCCAGCGATATCCCATTACGCCCTTGTTGGTTAGGTTCCTATAGGAGTCCACAAAGTCTCCTTGAATTATATCATGATAAAGAGAATTCTCTTTTTCCAACTCTTTCTGGATATTTTTATCACTTGATGTACCAACTAAGAATATCACTTGCAAGTTTTCCGGGCTATAATGGGAGATATTAAGCCACGTCCGTCGCATTTCTTTTCTTCTCCAGAAGTTCCCAATAGACGTATGTACCATTACTAGAGCTGAAATCTTGTCATATTGTCGACACAGGTTCCTGTTTTTAATGAGATAGGGCGCATACATGCCGACTGGGTATTGTGTTTTAGTTTTTATGATTCTAATCCCTGTGGTAGTTTCATAGTTAATATCGTACATGGGTTCCAAAATCCTAAAACTGTCTCCTGTTTCCTTGTAATATACATGTATATTTTCATTATCCATTGTTAAAAACAATAAAGTAAACATCACTAAACACGATAGACTGACGAATTTCAAATACGAACAGTTTCTATTCATTTCTGTTTCTTTTGGTGTAGCTAGACACTGAAAAACAAATGAAAATAATTTATCATACATACATTCATTTTGTACGTACATAATGACACACCAGATGATTCAAACTGATCATCAACTCTGAGGCATTTTCAAACCTTTAAATGATTTTTTTAAATTAATTATTTTAAAAAATCTAAACCGATTCTTAAAAGGGAAAAAAAGAGAGGGGTAACCAAGAGAGGGTATTTATTGTTGTGTACATGTATTCTTCATTTTGGCGGTCTCACTGTTCTGTTTTTGTTTTTTTTTCTTTTCTTTTCTGTTTTACATGTATAAATAGTTATCTATCTTTGATCATTTTCATATCTAGTTATTCAAACCGTAATATTGACCTTATTAGCTACATGTAAATAAAATCAATCACTGGGCGTATTTTAGCTGACTTGTCTTTTACTTATTTTTAGGCCTTTGTTTTTTATACTGATTTTGATTACGGAATGTCCTGTCTTTCTTGTCTATAAAAAGACCTTACGATGGATGTGACAGGTTAGCAGGGGATGCTTACTCCTCCTATGCACCTGATCTCAACACTGAAATTTCCTAGGTTCCGTGTTTATGTGCTATTCGCAGAATTTTATTATTGGTTTTTTTCATAAAATCTATCTCTGTTCGTGATCTTCAAATTTTTTTCACACAAAAAACATACATGGATCCATACCAAAAAGCAAATTGGTTTTTTAAAAAAAATTGAAGATGCCTCGAGTTATCCGCAGAAAATTTATTTTAAGACTTGTTAATGTTCTAAATCAAGTTACATAGTGTTTTTTTTTTTTTCATTAATTCCGAAAATCTCGAAAAACAAAATATCCTCTTTAACCAAGCCTATGTTAAGAATGTTGATCTTATTACATACTTAGTATTACAAAAGAGTGCTTTGCATATGCGATACATAAAAATAAGTGTTGTATTTTAAGAATCACATGTAGAGTCAGCAACAAATCCTTGATGGTAGCATTTCAATATTGCTTCAAGAATTTATCAATATAAAAACACAATAGGTCTGGATAGAACACGAGTATAGCAACAAATAACTGTTTTAGTTACTCAAGGTCTTATTTATTGATCATCTGAAAATCATCTAAGATACAACGGAAGTTGAGTATGTTTCTACTTGGATACATCTCATAATTATGTAAAGAGAGTGTAAGAACAGACCATTTGATTATTTGAATCGATAATACAAGTAATTAAATGGTCTGGTTTTTTCTTTTGAAATTTGCCTGTTTTTCACCTTTTTAAAATTAATATTTTATTGTGTAAAAGAACCGATACAAGTTCTGGAAAGTTTGCAAAACTACTAGGAATTGCAATGGCAAAAATTATTGAACAAGTCGTCATTTAGCATTATTCGGGCGAAAAGCATTGAAAGAGGGTTATGCACTAGTTATTATAAACCTCTCAATCATTGCATTATAAAGAGGGCGCAACACAACATACTAATGGGACTTTAAAGTGTTTCTTTTGAAATTTAACGTTGAAGGATACATAAAAACTGATAGATTCATAAATTGGAAATGTCGAGCTAACTTTATGTTCGATTTATGGAAATGTGTGGTGTAAGAAAAGAATAAGTATCTAAACTGCAAAAGTTGAAAGTTGCCCCGTTTATCATTCAAGCATTCTTTTAATAGTAGCTTCAGAGTACATGTATGTAGGAAGATCATCATTTAATTATATTATAATGAAAGTTTTGTGTGAAGCTGCAAAAGAACAGATACAGCATTTACATATAATTTCCACAAGCACAAAAGTATTTTTAATTTGTTCTCTTTATTTACTTCTTATTTGTAGTCGCCAGCGTGGCGCAGTGGTTAGAGCGTCTGCTTTAGAGTCGCGATGTAAGGAGTAAATCCGTACGTCAAGGGTTCGAATCCCCACTGTGGGACGTGGAGACCGGTCCGTCGGATGAGACCGTATAAACCGAGGTCCCGTGTCGCAGTAGGTGCTGGCACGAGAAAAATCCCTCCCTGCTCAATGACTCTGAGTGCCGAGTATAGGACAAAATTTGCAGCTCTCCATCGGCAAGTAGTGGCGTCTCCATGAGTGAAAATTTCTCAAGAGGGACGTTAAACAATATACAATCAATCAATTACTTGTATACTTATTACTCAATACAATTTCTATAATGATGTGGCTTTCAAACATAATTGGAAAAAAATAATCATATATTCTCTTACTGTTAAAATTTAAAAGCTTTTAAAACAAAAGGAAAAGTTTTTATATATCTTTGATGTAAAAATCATAACAATCTAAAATTGTATACGTTTGCAGTTATGAACTTTAAACAAAACCAGAAATGATTTGATTTAAAGAGTAGAGAGAGGCCACGAAAGAGTGCCAAAGTTAGACATTTTACCAAATTCCTCAATTCTGATGGAATTTTATAAAATTTGAGACACTTTTTCTTCGGGAAACATAGCAAAGCTTGCCTATCCGAATTTTTTTTGCAAAAGATGCAACTTAAACTAGTACATGAAATACATGTCCTCATATATATATACAATGTTCTGTGCGGTGTCTGTTAAACGTTTTAAATATCTATACTTGGAATATCCATTAATCTAGAAAAGAGTCCATATTAAAATACATCATGTCAACCTAAGTCGAATAACTTGAAAAAAGAAGAATGTTATGGAAACACCGGTATAGTTCTGTATTTACGATGACCTCATTTTTCATTCTATATCGATTCCAATCTACCATGCTTCTCAGTTTCTTTAATTAAAATAAGGAATTTCAAAAATGAAACAAAATGGACGAACTATAGAACTTCACAGTTAACACTGTGAGAATTTAAGATCGACCTATCATGTTTCACATGAATGAAAAGCCTTACCTTCAAAGTTATGAGTTCTGGGGTACACATAACCTCGTTTGCATATTGGGAATCTGTTTTATACATTGTTTCGTTAACAGGGAAAATCAGATTGTGTAACTACTGAAAATCGATTATTTGACGACGGTTAGTAAAAGGCATTATAGAGTATGTCCAAGTTAATTTTTGACATTTGGTTTGTTGAATTCAGGTAAAATCACGGGGGACTTTTTTAATTAAATTAAAAATAAACTAGGTATTAATGACAAAATCTGCACACTTTTTTTCGGTGCATTGAGTCCTTATAGAAATCATTGGCTATTGAAAGATGTATTTGAAATTGGAAATCCATTGATCAATTCAGAGTGATTTAAAAATCCCTTCAGTCCCATCGTCTCAATAGCTTTAAATATGTTCCAATAATGAGAATGATAAAATTATGAATATTACTCCCAATTCGATTCAAAGCAAACTATATCACTAAGGGAGGGAATAACTGTGGTATGAGATTTCAATCATATACAATTGTAACTTTATCAACATCTTCTTGATATGTATTAACAAAACCCGACACATATCAGTACAACCCCTTACATGCTTATAAGGTGCGAGTCAAAACTTTTTTTTATTTTATTACCCTTTTTAAAATTGACTGTCGTAGAAGTAAAATAAAAATCTGCTTTGCAACCTTTTTCAGCAATTTAAACTAGCAAATACACATCCAATAATTTGCTACTCATCGAATTTGATATGAACGTATTTAAAAAGAAATTGATTGAATTTCCAGTATTAATTCAATCTATAAATGCCCTGAAAAAAACTTTATTTTTAAAAAATCCCCGCCATTGTAACAGTAGTTGTTACAGGGGCATCGAATCCGAAGAGAGCATCCCCTCACAAGAGCATAATCTACAAAATCAAAGCAGCATTCATTGATCCTGATGCAAATTACGTCTCTTATCAATAATTCTAGTGGCTAAGGAATCATATTAAATTTTATTTTTTATTTTTTTACTCTATGATTAATGATATTCTTTTTCGTCTATGGGTGTACCTTTTTTGCAAATCAATAGTTAACCCCTTATAGAATTATAATGTTTAACGATGTTTTCTTACACGAACTCGTGTCACTTGTAAATCTTGACTACTAGTGTTGTAATTTTTACTTCATTTAAATGACAGGGAAAACTTCTTCACAATATTAATCATAAATGGTACTACCTTTAGAATATTATTATTGGTATTTTATTACAAGTTCGTTTCAACTAAACTTTTATACATTACAAACAGTTTCTGAAATCATGGTTTCCCCCGAAACTCAATCTTTAAGATCAACCCAAAAAATTGAATTACAATTCAAATATTAGCACAGGACGTTATGAAAATCTCATAAGATTAGTATAAAGGAAAAGAACAAAGTAATGCTGTGAAGTATGGAAAATTGGCATGCATTTTATTTTTATGATTATTCTTGATTCCCAAAATATGCAAGTCCATTCGGATTTACATTTTGTCATATATGCATACATGTATATAATTTATCTTCGCTTGATACTTTTAGTCCAAAATATCTGACGTTTTCCAGGCTTTTTCACGATTTTGATATTTTACGTGTCAGGAAAGCGTCAGAACCGGCGCCATTTCGAAAACTGGGAATTTGCTGCCTCCAACTAGAGACAGCAATTTAGGTTGATTTTCAATACCTGCAAACCAAATGCTGAATTCACAACTTGTCAAAGGTATCATGCTTTAGTACTCACTAACATCGTTTTTATTCTTAGTTTATAGAAATTTACAGTCCGATGAAAATATTTAATCATACCGTCGAGTTTTCTTGTCATTCGTGCATTTTAAAATCTTGCAAGATCTGTATCGAAATGTGGAGTGATATTTTCTTTTCTCGATATTGGTGAGTACAAGAGGCATTGTACTATTGATAAATTGTCAGTTCGGCATTTGTTTCGGTTCGCAAGTATCGAATAGGCTCCAGGTGGAGACAGCGATATTTTCAGTTTTCACAATGGCGCCGGTTCTGACGATTTCCTGTCACGTAAAATATCAAAATCGTCAAAAAGTTTGGAAAACAGATATTTCGGATACATGTATATGTATTAGTTCGTATTCACTTATAATTTGGGATCATCTTTTAATAATCTCATATTATATCCCATTCACTGTAATTCACGTTGCTATTCTAAAACCATGAGACTCCTTAAAACATTGCAACGAATATAATTGTTAATTAAAAATGTCATCTCTGCAGAAATGGGTGTGTTATAATGTAAAGTTCGATTTACATTCGATAAGAATACCTTTTTAATTGCATCGACCCATTCAAAAGAATACTGTACCACTTCCGTGTGCTCCAATGTATTTTAACACCACATAACGACACGGCACGTTGGTTGTAGAATGCGTCATTTTTAATTAGGAAAATAGAATTAAAATTCTTTTGTTTGGATAAGACAATCACAACTGGTAATTTATAATTAGGATATCAACAAATACTCAATCACAAAGATTAAGTAAATGGGGTATCAATTACAGAATTTAATGAAGTTATTTTGTTTAGATGGAGTTTTCAAAACGAATTTTTTGTGCATGTGTGTAAAAAGGGTGATAAATCTTAGGCCTACGATTAGAACTTGTAGAATGTAGCATCTAGCATGTTGGATGTCACATGTGGGCGATATTTGAGATTTTTGAAAAAAAAATTTATAATACTTATTTGATTGCAATTTTCTTGCATGTCAACATATTTATGTTGCATGTTGACATAACTATCTTGCATGTCAACATATTTATCTTGCATGTCGACATATTTGATAGAAAAATAACTTGCACACAAGGGGCAGAAATATGCCACCATAGTTTTGAGCTATCTTTAGACCCGCCCATTTCTTTAGAAAAGAAATATCCGTCAAATGATTCAATCGAATACCTGTAGAACAGGTATTTCATAAATATAACATCCAATGAAATTGTCGGTTTACATAAACACCGTGTAAGCACGTGTTCGACTGATACATGTGCTATGCTAACTCCAATAAACATGATAAAATCCTAATTATGGACAAATTCGTTGCAATGCGTGTTTTACATAAGCGGGAACTCTATACATATCTTTCCTAATGAAAACTCTTCATTTCAATCTAACTCATTTTGCTTGTCGCGGGAAGTGCAGCGTCCTAAAACATTACGACGAATAAACCTTTCTCTTTCTAAAGAAATGGGCGTGTCGTTATGTTATAATTGACGTTCAAAACATGACTCAGAACGTTTCGTCCAAATGGAAAATTTTACCACTTCAATGCGCTTTATTGTAATAATACAGCGACACGGTCTGTTTATTGTTGAATGCATAATTTTTGATCAGGAAGATATAATTAAAATTCACATGTTTAGACAGTTTCACCACAACTGACCAATTTAAAAAAAAAATCAACAAATACTCTATAAATTGTAAATTACGTTAAAAAAATAACATCACAGTTTTTTGTAGAGCTTTTGAGGGTCTTTTACTTCTACCACACTGCGGCCACCATTAATCGCTGATGACTCTGCCACTTCAGGTGCGCATGCCAATTTAAAAAAAAAATAAAAATAGTGCTTTACAGTTCAAAAGTGCAAGTAAAAGAGTAACTTGATTAATTAAATCAAGTAGGCTGGCCTTGAAAACATCAAGGCTATTTGATGTCGCTGTGTCAGTGGGGAGAGCATTGAATCCCTGATGGTCCTAGGGTAGAAGGATTCCTTGCGAACTTGAGTGTTACTGGATGGTATCTGCAAGGAATGCCTTCCCATGTTTCGACTTAGTCTTGATGGTGGTACTAATTTGTCAGATGTTTCTAATCCCACAAGTCCATTTTGGATCTTGTATAATAGAATTAACCTGGCCCTCTTTCTGCGCTCCTCCAGTGTGTCCCAATGCAGGGTGTCCGGCATATCCGTGACCGACGAGGTGTTATGATATCGGTAAGTAACGAACCTGGCTGCTCTGCGTTGGACCATCTTAATCTTATATGTATCCTCTTTCAGATATGGGTCCCAGGTAGTACAAGCATATTCTAGGATAGGTCTTACAAGTGACTTGTAGGCTTTTTCTTTGATGTTTACATTCCTTATGTTCAGGTTACGTTTTAGAAAACTGATGGTATTATTAGCTTTCTTGCAGATGGTGGATATATGTTGATTCCATTTCATATCTGATGTAATTGATACACCTAGATATTTTGCAGTTGATACATGTTCAAGTTGGTGACCGCGAAGGATGTAATTCTTCGGGATGGGGTGCCTTTTTCTAGATATAGTGAGAACATTGCATTTTTCAGGAGGGAAGCTCATTTTCCAGGTCTCCTCCCATGCTGCAAGTTGGTCAAGGTCTTGTTGAAGATGGGTTGCATCGATGTCTGATGTTATTGTCAGATATACAATTTTATCATCTGCAAATAGTCTGGTCTTTGATCTCACTTTCTCAGGCATGTCGTTGATATAGTAAAGAAATAAACTTGGTCCCAGTACTGATCCCTGAGGAACACCTGACTCCACTGGTATTTTACTTGAAGTCTCACCCTCGACTACCACTGACTGGCTTCTGTTTTGGAGGAAGCTTTGAATCCATAAGTTTGTTTTTGCCTCTTATTCCATAATAATCTAATTTGTGTAGTAATAGACTACGGCAAACTTTGTCTAAAGCTTTACTGAAGTCCATAATTAGACAGTCAGTCTGCTTGCCCCTATCCAGATTTCTGGTTATGTCGTCAACAAATTCAACTAGCTGTGTGTCGCAGGATAGACCTTTACGGAGTCCATGTTGGAGGGAGTGTAGGATAATATGCTGATCGGCATGACACATGATGCTACAGGTTACTATGTGCTCCAGCAGTTTGCAGGCTATGCATGTCACCGACACTGGACGGTAATTTATGGCTTCGAACTTCTTTCCTTTCTTGAAGATTGGACAAACAAATGCTGTTTTCCATATGTTTGGAACTTCTCCGGTATCGTATCATTCCCTGAATATTACTGTGAGAATCGGAGATATATGTCTTGCCATTTCTTTAAGAATTCTTGGAGTAATGTTATCTGGTCCAGGTGCTTTATAAGGATTTAGGTTCTCTAACAATTTTGTTATGCCTTGGCATTATTTCAAAATTTCCTTTCATATTACAGGTACTTTTAAAAACTTCTCTAGTTATTTCTGACTTTGATGAGAATGCCATCTGAAATTGTTTGTTGAGAATATCTGCCTTGTCTACTGGATCTGGATGTAAGATTTCATCTGACTTGAGTAGTGGAATGGTGCTGTTATCTGATCTTTTGATGTAGGTCCAAAATCCTTTCAGTCAGTTGCCATGCTCTGTCTTGATGTCTGCCTGAGGAGTAACAATACCCTCAACATACTGCCATATGCCTTTCTAAGTTGTCTTTGTGTTTCTTGCTTTAGTGATTGGTATTTCTCTTTGTCTGATTTATTTCCTGACTTTTTCTTCCTTTTATAACTTCGATCTCTTTTTTTGATAAGTCTCTTTAGATCTCTATTTATCCATGGATATCCATCCTTGTTTTTAGCTGTTTCATGCGGGATGTTACATTTTACACTTCTCTCTAAGTTGGCCTATACCCATGTATGAAAAAAAAATAAGACTGTATAATACCTGAATATAGATTTTTGCATTTGAATTAACTCTACAGACGAGTCTTTGACCCATGCATGTGCCCTTTATTTGTTTTGTCGTGAAATATAGAAATGACGAACAGTTTTTTTCACAAGCTCTATGTCTATTTAAACAGCATAAATCAGGAGGGGGCAAACACGTTCCTCTAAAACATGAGAGGAGGGTAAGGGTACCATGGAGGATATTTTAACAATAGGTCGTATTTGACGAGGTCGAACAATAAATTCTCGTACTTTATCAATCTGAAATTATTGAATTTGATGAAGTTATTCTGTTAATATTAGGGAGTTTCCGGAAAAAAAATATTGCATGGTGTAGAAAAGGGAGGGTAGAATTGTTGGAACTATTATAAGAACTTGTTGAATACTTGTCAACACGATGAATATTACTTTTTTATGTCCATAGCGATTTTGAAAAACCTCACAAACAATTAAATAATAGAAAAGTTCTTTTAGCCACCTCCTTATACAAAACTAAGCATGGACATAGGGATAATATCGTAAATCTAGGTATATTTAAAAATTAGGAAAACCATCAGGTATCGTTTTGACTTCAAAAGCTCAGAATAACACTTGATGTATCATAATAGGACCTGATAAACTTTTTGAGCATTTTTATTTTGTGATTCGATAATCAATACAACTTTCTGCATTGTATGGAGGGCGTTTATCATTAATTCAATTTTTGGGGTTGGGCATTTACACTGAAAGCTTCGATCTGAAAAGCCATTAAATGCATGTATATGTGAACGATGATGTAAATTCCCATCCCTTGTGGACATTAATATCAACTCTTGCATATTTATAATACTTTTGTGAATTTCATTTTTTATTAAAAGGGGAAAGGCATTTGATATATCTAGGTAGCATTGAAGTGATTGCCTAGACGCCGATAAAAGGTAACAGATAAGAAACTCATTATTTTCTTCTAAATCAAGTTTGTAACTTTGAACAAATAAAACATTCTGGTGTTATTCTGATGTTATAAAGCAGGATTATCCTTCTAGATGAATTTCTCTTTAAAATTCAACTCTAGAGTAGGATTACCCTCCGGGAAGACATCCTGTTCGACTTTCCATGTGGGAAAGACATAAGATTTTACTATAAGAAATGTTCAAGCCCCCCCCCCCCCC
>PRKT01000090.1:1236486-1258633 GCA_003671525.1 Saccostrea glomerata | reverse complement strand
GCCCCCCCCCCCCCTTTTTTCAAAATCGATGCTTTGTCATTGTTGATGGAAGATTTGTCCATAATGTAACAGAAAGTATGGGACAAATAAGCAGCCTTTAATTGACAATGTCCATAATTAATGTTATTATTGTTAATATATTATTTAAGATTTAATCTCGGGAAAAACATGAATGGAGGTATCAACCCCTAATACCACAACCCGGTGCTATGTGCTTGTAAGTTTCATATGTGACTTAATTAAAAAAATATATCTTTCTTACTTACCTTCCAAAGGAAGAACCACGCAAAAGAAGTAACTATCTTTCAATTTTCATCAATTAATCAACATTCTGCCATGATATCTGAAAATTCTGAAGAATGGTGTCGTCTTGACAATTTTTATGCGTTAAAACTCCTGATCAAATTAATGGCCAGATTACTTGGCGTTTTTTATCACTGTACTGCCCTCCGATATCTATACAGTTACAATAAGAAAATGTTATTGACGGTTTTGAAAATTGTACCTCTACGTACATGTAAATGATTTCATTTTGCGCTTCGTGATCACGTTTGGGTATCTTCTAACCATGCTAACCACGGGTATTGATCTCAATTTAGTTCAATGTGAATATATCAATTAAGTTAATCAAGTCATGAATAATGCAAAAAGTTTAAGATCGCATTTCGATCGCGAATTGAAAAGGAACCGAGTATAAAATGCGGCTATCCTTAAAGCTGAACACGACTTGTAAATAGGCATACGCCATTTCTACGATACATCAATGCTAGAGTATACTCGTCGCATTCGTTACACCTGACTGCTTTATTGTCACAGGTATCGGCGTGGAATGACGACCCGTGTTCGTGCTGGTTATCTTGCATTACCTTTGTTTATATTTTATTGCTGTTACGTTTATCTGTGTTGTTTGTATACAGCACAGACTTAAACAACTATAATTGTAAATTTATTTGGTATCTTAGTTTCCTGCATTAGACGAAGTATCACGTTATTATTCTCGCTACCAAGACCTGTATAGCATACGTCCCTCTACACCGGTGTCGACCGATTACACTGAACAGTCTCTAATTCTTGCCCTATTCATAGGGGTCTGCAGGGTAGCGAGACTCGGGAACAAAAATGGCGGACACATTCCTTTTACGAATCGTGTTCAGCTTTAATTCACACTACTGAACAATGCAGCTACTCATGCATGTTAAATGTTGTACATGATATGATGATACACTGTACATGTACCCCTTTTTAATGTTAGATACAGGTACACACTGTATATATAAAGTAAAGTACTTTAGACTTTTCCAATATTTCAGTCAATTTTATTTTACTAATCTAAATAAATAATTAAAGAAATAAATAAACAAACAAACAAATAAATGAATGTTGAGCCTTCTTGGAGAATTCCTTTTTCCATCGGGTTTGCTATGCAGGGTAAATAAATAACAACCTGACAACATGGCTGCTCCCATGCTTATTTTCGATTTGACAATTCCATAAAAAAAATTACTCATTTCTCTCACGATTTCTTTATTTTGATATCCAGTTTGCTGCTAATTTCGGTAAGAGTTTTTTGTCTGTTCTTTACGAATAGAATGAAATTATTTTGCTGATCACAACATACACATGTAAGAACAAGATTTTAGGAACTTGGATCTTGAATTGTAAAAGAAACGTAATCTGAGACTCTCCGCTGACTCTAATCACTGCTTTTAATATTATTACATGTGCAGGCCGGGGTACATGTCGCAATCAAACAGGGATTAAAGTCGGAGGAATCTAAATAAATGCGGTCTCCAATTTGATTTTTTTTAATTTGAGGGCTGCATAGTACATCACGCCTTAAGGAGGCTGGGGGTCAAAAAATTAATCACAAATTAACCACCAGATTTAACTTATATTTTAAGATACGGTATCTTAAGCTGTCAACTATCATTTGGCATAGAAAAAATTCATACATTTTAATTTTAAAATTTGATCATTTGGTATATCTTTATGTGGAGCTCTTCTTTTAAAGGAGATCGAAATAGTCTGAAAATGGCTGCCACCCCCAGCCTCGTTAATATGTTGACGGTGCGACTGTTAGGGCGAGATCAGATACTTATCCATTTAGTATCATTTAGATCAGGCTCATCAAACCGCACGTGACATTCGTTGCATCTAAGACTCTGACGTCATTAAATCAAGGCAAGTTTATTATTCGTTTAACTTTTTGTTGTTATTCTCGCGAGAACGATGCTTTAGCTTTTCTGCACGAAGTGATGCATTGTGGGTACAAATTACTGTGGAAAAAATTCTATTGAATGAATGTGACGTTGTTGTGAGAGCTTGCAATGACCAGCCTTGCTTCATGATGCTCGCTGTGCTCGCTAATATGGACACCCTTTGACTAGTAGTGAGCGTCACAAAGCCATGCTAGTCAATCCGAGCTTTTAAAGCATTGCCTGGGCGAAGAGAAAATTCAAACTACTGCACATTCATTCCATAGAATTTTTTCCGCAGTAATTTGGACCCGCAATGCATCGCACGGTGCAGAAAAGCTAAAGCAACATTCTCACGAGAATGACAACAAAAAGTTAAAAGAATGATAAACTTGCCTTGATTTAATGAATTTATTGCAGAAAAATAGTCAGTGAAATGGTTCCTCATATATATCAGCCCTGTTCAGGTTTCGATTTGGAAAAGCAACATGCATACGACGTCATGTGACGTCAGAGTCTTAGACGCAAGGATAGCAGCTAGTACGTGCATGCATTATGCCATGACCAAACCAGGCTGGAATGGGGTTGTATCAATGAGAAAGGAAATTACATTCAAGTATTTGAATATGAAATACCTTGTGTGCGATGAAATTGTTTTATTAAATGAATAATTTTCGTGTTTAAACATGACTTAGCTGCAGTTCATTGTCTAGTGAAGCATCTTCAGTTCTACATTTTTATTTTTTTTTTTCAGAATAAAATGTAGCAAATCAAAATCTGATTGACTACTTTATTAATATCATTTTCACTTGTCAAGGGTTTCCAATCCAAAATCTACTCTACAATGTTGTAGTCAGCGTAGATTTTAGATCGGAAACCCTAGGCTAGTTAAGATGTCTAAATATAAGAGTGCACAAGAACATGGTGTCAATTTATACAAAACTTCAATCTATATTTGAAATCATTTCTGATTTCAGGCTTGGCTTCAAGGATTGGAATCAAGATGACAGCCATGGATGACACAGACTTTATTTTGAATTACATGACTGAGATAGAAGCTGTGGCAGAGGACATTCTGGCCAAAAAACAGCACATGATAGAACTGGACAAGAAAAGACAAAAGACAAGAGAAGCCATCAGGTTAAATAAGTGAAGATTTTAACATTGAAAAAAAAAAAAAAATTTAGTTTATGCATCAACGTAATAATGAAAGAGGAAAGTACAGCTATTAAATAGAACAACTGTGCATTACACAATTACGTGTATATTATTTCAAAATAAAACAAGATATTGTAAGCCAAACTACTATTCACAACATCTTTTATCCGTGGTACTTTAGTTTGGAATCCATCAACAACTACTAATTATTGCAACAGACAACATTCTGTGCTAATATTTAGTTGAATAATTGGTTCACGGTGAGAAATATTCAAGAATGAAAGAAGTATACAAGACTTGCGAATGTTTTTCATTCATGAATAAAAGTTGGTCTACATTGTTAAAATCTGAAATACATTTCTTATGTAAGTATCCAGATGTCAGATGATTGCCTTTGTGAAAATATGACCATCACATGTAGAAATTTCATAGTCTATGGTTATGGACTAAAAATTTTAGGGTTAATTACATAATTTTTTAGTTCTGGAAAAGTACATAGTGTATACCAGGAAATTTTTGCTCTGGTTTTATTTTCACCCCTTTTGCCCTGACTTCGGTTGGGCAAATTTAAAAAGGGGCAAATTCAAAGAATACAGTATAATTTTTAAAAGAAAACTGTTAATTGTTACTGGGCAAATTTAAAATTGGGCAAAATTGTTTGCAAGTGTAAAAGGGCAAAAATAACATGGGACGAAAATAACCCTTTATACAGAAATCTCTGAAAATTACACAGTGCAGGGCATGAAATAGCACACAAATTAAAAAAAAGAAAAATATGTCAACTTCATTCATGCTAATAATGAATTTACATTTTTTTTTTAATCAACAAGACCAAAACTTTTGTTTTTTAGCTCACCTGAGCTGAAAGCTCAAGTGAGCTTTTCTGATCACCCGTTGTCCGTCGTCCGTCCGTCCGTCTGTAAACTTTTCACATTTTCAACTTCTTCTCAAGAACCACTGGGCCAATTTTAACCAAACTTGGTATAAAGCATCCTTAGGTGAAGGGGAATTTAAATTGTTAAAATCAGGGGCCAAGACCCCATCCAAGGGGAGATAATCAAGAAAATACAAAAATAGGGTGGGGTCATTAAAAAATCTTCTTCTCAAGAACCACTGGGCCAGAAAAGCTGAAACTCATATGAAAGCATCCTGGGGTAGTGTAGATATTAAATTGTTAAAATCATGACCCCCGGGGTAGGGCAGGGCCACAATAGGGAATCCAAGTTTTACATAGAAATATATAGAACAAATCTTTAAAAATCTTCTTCTCAAGAACCACTGGGCCAGGAAAGCTTAAACTGAAGTGGGAGCATCCTTGGGTAGTGAAGATATTAAATTGTTAAAATCATGACCCCGGGGGGTAGGGCGGGGCCACAATAGGGAAACCAAGTTTTACATAGAAATATATAGAACATATCTTTAAAAATCTTGTTCTCAAGAACCACTGGGCCAGTAGAGCTGAAACTTATGTGGGAGCATTCTTGGGTAGTGTAGATATAAAATTCTTAAAATCATGACCCCCTGTGGTAGGGAGGGGCCACAATAGGGAATCCAAGTTTTACATAGAAATATATAGAACAAATCTTTAAAAATCTTCTTCTCAAGAACCACTGGGCCAGTAGAACTGAAACTTATGTGGGAGCACCCTTGGGTAGTGTTAATATTAAATTGAAAAAATCATTACCCCCGGGGGTAGGGCGGGGCCATAATAGGGAATCCAAGTTTTACATAGAAATATATAGAACAAATCTTTAAAAATCTTCTTCTCAAGAACCACAGGGCCAGGAAAGCTGAAACTTATGTGGAAGCATCCTTGGGTAGTGTAGATATTAAATTGTTAAAATTATGACCCCGGGGGGTAGGGCGGGGCCACAATAGGGAATCCAAGTTTTACATAGAAATATATTGAACAAATCTTTAAAAATCTTCTCCTCAAGAACCACTGGGCCAGGAAAGCTCAAATTTATGTGGAAGCATCCTTGGGTAGTGTAGATATTAAATTTTTAAAATCATGACCCCCGGGGGTAGGGAGGGGCCACAATAGGGAATCCAAGTTTTACATAGAAAAATATATAGAACAAATCTTTAAAAAAGATCTGCATCACCCAAGTTACTCAGGTGAGCGATGTGGCCCATGGGCCTCTTGTTATGATATTCAATTAGATTTAAACACCACAGATCCAAAATAATGACTGTATTTCAATATAACCTATAGACTTTGAGGCTTTTAATAGATTGGAGTATTAAATTCAGCCTGTAAAATTGTTTTTAAAAAGATCTAAAAGAAACTATCGATAATAATATAATTCAAGGCCAACACCAGTACAATACTTGCTTTTGTATTTATCTTCTATGTAGTATTCATGTAATCCATGGTCATATTTATATTTAGCAAAATAAGTTTTTGAATTTTGCAGGTTACTTCAGAAAGATAAAATCTCCAAAAAGAAATGGGTTTGCTTCGGAAACATGTTCATCAAAATGCCATCAAAAGAAACAAAAAAACTCCTTGAAAAAGGTAAGTCTTGCTTCTAACCTATAAATACATACATGTACAGGTGTAGTTGTAGGCATATAGGATTCGACCAAATTACAGACAAAACATCATAATCCAGGTTTGAAAAAAGTTATCAAACATTTTGAGCTTTGTATTTTCCAATTTCAAGGCCCAGGTAGATTATTTAATGAAGCATCCTCTGTTTCCGTTTCATAAAACTTTCTCAACAATTGTTTTGATAGCTTGTTCAGAAGTATTCATTTTAAATTCTTAGAGTTATGTCCCTTTCAGCAACTTGTCCATTATTATACATGTCTATAATAAAGAACATCAAGTTATGATCCATTTAAAATTAAGATATAAAGGCTAGTTTTATATTAAATCATAAAATTGTTGCTTGTTGCTGAAGAAAAAATCCTCTCATATACACAACAGATCAAATGGAATTGGTAAAAGAATTTAGTTAAGGCCTGTAGCAAAGTGTTCTTATATACACTTGATTACACAAATACCTCACTAAATTATGTCTCATACAGTTTTATAAGGTATTTATTTACTATTTCTAACAACAAATATTTATATCTACAAAATTTTATATGTCAGTAATCACTCATTTCTCAAAGGTCAATCTAAAATATTAATAATTTTATAACAGAATGTTATTGAAACTAATATTGTTTGAGACAGAGCTCCACTTCTGTTTTGCTTTGTAAAATAATAGTGAAAAGACTAAAATTTATAGCATTGTATCTTGATGAATCCGGGTCATTTCTCCCCAGTACCTGCTCCGCCTAGGTCATATCTCCCCTGGGTTATTTCCCTCCGTTACCCAGGTCATTTCTCTCCACAACCTAGGTCATTTCACTCCAACACAAAAATTATAATGTAATAAGTTTAATTTCAATTAGTTTTATTAATCACCATCATTGTTGAATTTAAAGCTAACTTTATTTATTCATTTTTTTTTTAAATTCACACATGCATTTTTTATTTATTTATGATTTCACACTTATTTATTTATTTTTTATTCATAATTTAAACATGTATTCACTCGATCATCATTATTTGTAAATTTATTTTTTTTTTCTAAAGGAATCTTTCATAGTTTAATTCTTTCCTTTATTTATTAATTTTTTTTATTAATTATTTATTTAATTTATTCAATCTTGATCTAGCTTTTTAAAAGGGCAGAGGCATATGCTTATTTATTTTTATTCATTCATTCTAAGACTTGATTTCTTTCTTGCTAATGGAATTAGCTGCAGAACTGTACATATGTATAGCTCTCCGAAAAAATATGTATTGACAGACCGGCCTCGTTTGATTTCTATGGGTCATACATTGATGAAATTGATTTATTTTACAAGATAAAAGTTAACAACACAAGAATGGAATTGTAAATAATTATATAAGACCAGATTAAAAATGGGGTGAAATGACCTAGGTAGGAGAGAGAAATGACCTACCGTGAAATGGTTTGAGAGAGAAATAACCTGGGAGAGAAAAAGTTTTAGAGAGAAATGACCTGACACCATCTTGATCAATATGTAAAAATTGGTGAATGGCGTTCTGATAGTCAGTAAATTTCATCTCGGACATTGCAGCCAGAGATTATAAAAATCTGGTCAATTTTTTCCCGAAGTAGGCTTTGAATTCTCTGGTATATAAAACAATAGCATGAAAAAAGTTTTTTGACAAATGGGACTTGTAAATTCACATGTACATGTAAGAGGCATAGATAAATATGAAAAACATGATGCTTTAGTATTGGTCTTTGACCTTTTGAAAATTGATCTTTGACATGGTTGAAGACACTGAGAGACATAAAAAATATATATAGGAAAAGTTCATTGAATATTATTAGCCAGAAAAAGGGTAAAGTCTGCATGAATCAGATGGATATCTCTACTAATTACACAAACTTAAAAAAAGGGAAATAAGCAAAACTTTATTAAAGTTTGTGAAGAAAACAAATGCTCTCTCAAAATCATGACAGTGTTGTGTTGAATGGATGTACATGTATACTAGACATTGTAATCTTCACAAATAAGTGGTGCATCATTCCTAAAGCTCTACTATCTGGCTTGAACCAAAAAGTAAGGTGTCTGTTGCCCATTTCTCAGTCTGTTTGTTTCATTATTAATTTTCCAAAACGGTAAATCCTAACTTTCAATAAAACATGCAACAATAGTATACTATATTATACCACATTTAGCCACCAACTACTTTAAATCCAAGTGCTACTTTTCCCTTCATTTGTTTTAAGCATAAACCAGAAGAGCTACAATCGAGTCAAAGACATTTTTTTTTACCTATTTAATGTATTGCAGATAATCCTTTACTAAAGGATTGTCACAATTTTTTAGTCAGTTTGATTTTTAGGTCACCTAAGTAAACTCAGGTGACCTATTGCTATCTGTTTTTGTCCGTCCTCATCCATCGTGCGCCGTGCGTTAACATTTGAACATTTTCAGCTTCTTCTCTTCAACCGCTCAAGTAATTTCAACCAATTTTGACGCAAATCATCTGTGGGTAAAGGGGAACAAAAATTATGAATTGTGGGGCTCTAATGAATATTTATTGTGAAAATGCATGAATTCTTTGGAAATCTTTTTCCTTGCTCTTGGGTATTATGCCAATGATCTAGGTACATACATGTATTCATGATGAAGAAAGATGCCTCTTCCAAAATGGTTCATTTCAGGGCCCCTGTGTTAGGGGTACCACGGGGAGGGGGGTACACAGTCTGAAAATTAAGTAATGCATTGAAATCTGCTCTTTGGTATTAATGAACCATTCATGTTGAAATAAAATTTAAGATTTAAGATAAAATTTTCAAAATTTTGAAATATGTGGCTCCAGGGTCAGTGGTTCCTGTGGGTTGGAGTGCACAACTGGTGGTTATAAAGTGGAAATGCATTATCTCTTTGTTACTCTGATATACCTCTACCAAAAAATATCAAACTTTAACCTTGGCTAAAATTTTTGAAAATTTAGTGCCAGGGCTTTCATACTTCACATTGGTATTCAATGTGACAAGACCTTTCAATTGCTATAAATATTTTTTACTTTTTGACCTTGAACTTAGAGTTTGACCCACTTTTTATTTAAAAACTTTAACCTTGGCCATAAATTTTAAATAGTTAGTACCAGGACTTTCATGTTTCACAGGTGTATTCCTTGTGACAAGGCTTTTCTCTGGATAACAAAAATTTTGACTTTTCGATCTTGGATTTTGATGCATTTGAAAAACTTCTATCTTCATCATAACTTGCCATATAGGAGCATCAGTGTTTCACAAACACATCTTGTTCAAATTAAAACACGAAGGATAATGTCAAATTGATCTAGCTGTGAGTTGTAACTTTATTACTTGTAATGATATTGATAATCTCTCATTTGGGAAATTAGCTGAAAATGTCACTTGAGGCTTGAATTGATTTAGGTTTTGCTTGTGTTCAGTACAATCATAAAAGTCTCAAGATTGAATTATTCAAGAGATCAGTTCAGACACCTTATTGATTGTATCAATAAAATAGAAATTAAATAAGAAACAATTCAAACAAATGACTAAATATATAATGATACATGTACTAGGAGAATTCAAGTTTAAGTTTGTGTGATGTTGAACAAGCTCACAAGTTGTGTTTATTTGAAAAATGAGTAGCAAATTAAAGCAGCAAGTAACATATATGTATGCAAAATTCTACCTATGATCAAAAGCATGAATATTAATAATTTTTAAAGCAACTCTTTATAAAATAAATGTACTAAGGTTACAATTATTATACCCCCTGCAAACAGAGTTTGGGGGGGGTATATAGGAATCATCTTGTCCATCCGTCCGTCTGTCTAGTTGTACATCTGTCTGTGCCAAAGTGTCCGGTCCATATCTTTCTTATGGAGGAACATTAGAATCTACTACTCCACACAAAGATTGCCCATGACCTAAGAGTGTGTCATGAGCTTGACCCAAGGTCATTTGAGGAAGTTCAAGGTCACTGAAAGAAAAAAATCATAATTTGTGTCCGGTCCATATCTTTCTTATGGATAAACTTGGTAGGTTTTAATTTCACACAAAGATTGCACATGACCTAAGGGTGTGTCATGACCTTGACCCAAGGGTCATTTGGGGAAGTTCAAGGTCACTGGAAGAAACATTTCATAATTTGTGTCCAATCCATATCTTTCTTATGGATAAATTTGATAGGTTTTTACTTCCCACATAGATTTCTCCTGACCTAGGGGTGTGTCATGACCTTGACCCAAGGTCATTTGGGGAAGTTCAAGGTCACTGGAAGAAAAAATTCATAATTTGTGTCCGGTCCATATCCATTCTTATGGATAAACTTGGTAGGTTCTTATTTCACACAAAGATTGCTCATGACCTAAGAATGTGTCATGACCTTGGGTCAAGGTCATTTGAGGAAGTTCAAGGTCACTGGAAGAAAAATTTCATAATTTGTGTCTGGTCCATATCTTATGGATAAACTTGGTAGGTTCTTATTTCACACAAAGATTGCTCATGACCTACGGATGAGTCATGACCTTGACCCAAGGGTCATTTGAGGAAGTTCAAGGTCACTGGAAGAAATATTTAATAATTCATGTTTGGTCCATATCTTTCTTATGCATAAACTTGGTAAGTTCTCATTTCACATTAAGATTACTTATGACCTAAGAATGTGTCATGACCTTGGGTCAAGGTCATTTGGGGAAGTTCAAGGTAACTGTAAAAAAAGTTTCATAATATGTGTCCGATCCGTATCTTTCTTTATTATGGAAAAAAAATTAATCTACTACTTCACACAAACATTGCTTATGACCTGAAGTTGTGTCATGACTTTGAACCAAGGTCATTTATGCAAGTTCAAGGTCACTGAAGAAAAAGTTCATAATTCGTGTCTGGTCCGTATATTTAGTCAATTTTTTTATTCGGCTGTGCCTTGGTTTCATTTATGAAAAAATATAATGAGCAATTACATTTGCACTAAAAATGTTTTAGCATTTCTCTCTTCTCTTAGATCCATAGAATATTCATGATTTAGCACTTCTGAAAAACCCAGCGGGGGTATTTTTTCCCGTTTGGACAGTTCTAGTTTCAAATAAGCATATGACATGGACTTATGTGCTCAAGCACTACTGTTTTGCTTAGTCTAACTGGGGATGTATTTTCCTTGGCTAATACAAGTCAGTAAATGGATCTATTTTTAATTTGTACTGTGTGAATTCGGCTTGTTTTTTTTTCTCGATCACTGAGCGTCTTCTTTATCTTGCTATAGGTCTTTTATTTGGATCAATCAGTTCATTTGTGTATCTATTAATAAATCCTTTACAGATTTGTATTTTACTCAGTTACCCTTTGCTAATTGTTAAATTTGCTAATTGTTAAATTTTTTGCAGAAACAAAAATTACAAGAAACACACACACTCTCTCTCTCTCTCTCTCTCTCTCTCTCTCTCTCTCTCTTTTACGTATATACTTATCTTCATCAGATAATGATAAAAGACAAGAGACATTGCCATTGTCAATTGATTTTGTTCACATGCTGGACAGTCTTTGGAAATTTTTAGGAATCTGATGGTAATAACAGCTTTTATGGCATAACGGTGATGATACAGACCTTGGATTTACTGCAACTTGCGAGGAATCACTGTATTTTCTCAATCACAACCACCTGTGTAACATTTAACTATATCATTATGCTCTATTATCACGGGCATTATACATGTGTTTGGTCACGTTAAGTGTTTTAGCTTCCAGTTGCTCGGTCATAAGGTGAGAACAGGGATAAAGAATTCCCACATGGTTATTGAGATAGGAAGAGATGAGAATTTGTTTAGATGAAAACGAAAGGTTGAAAAATATTACAATAATAATTGAATAATGGCTTATGAAGAGCCAACCACCTTGTTATTTGTAAGATCAAAGTTGTTAATTCCTACATGTTAAAGAAACACGTATCGTATGAATGGGAACTGTAATGATTAAAGCTTTTTTCCAGGGAGACCTTAAACTTTTCACAATGTATATTTACTTATTTAGTCTGAAAAAGTTTTGCTTGAACATTTTTTGATACCTAACGTCACACAATAAGAAGTTTCTTTTTAGACAGATAAAGTGTACTTGCTATTTAAGTTATTGAGATAAACGATTGATTGATTATTATTATTCAACATCACTTAAGCTTGCTATAGTCTTTCACTCGTAACCAGATACTTGTTAAGTACTTGAAATTATGATATATACTCGTAACTTATCGTTAAGGTCCCTGGTTCATTTCAGGATAAACGGAAGCTCTGTTTAAAGGAAGTTGAATGAATTACAGATATTTTCTAACATGGTTTCCTTATTCTTCAGAGAGTTTTCAAAGAAGATTATTTTTAATTTCAAGTTGAGAAAAAATTTCTAGACAGTTATTGAGATTTTTATTTTTTGCTGATCAACAAGAACTCAGCTTTTTTCATTTCCGCAACTTTTTAATTAGTGCTAGGTGTGCAGTGTAATATTTCATAATTGATAGATTAATGATACCTTTGAATCGTGTAGCACATTAAAGTCATATTGAAGAGCATTAATGAGGTCTATCTACAAAATGGAAGCCAGATGAAAAATGTATTTCAAAATCTTCGTTCACCATCTTGCTCTTTAACCATGCAACTCAATACACATGGGACAACCGCGTTGTATGATTATTGTAACAAACATTTCGATTAATGCAAGGATATATATGTTGAAAGATGAGTCATTTTGTTATGTAGTTGGTAGATTGTCTCATCATTAATACGTTTTCCTGGGATATTTCATTTTTGACACTTTGGTTATTGCTTTATCTGTAAATGCTTTTCCCACTTTGCCATGTCCAGCACAATATATGCAACTACTTTAAAAGGGATGATATCTATAGAACGTATTTGAATTTTTTTAATCTTTTGCATACATTTCAATACTGTAAAAAAAAAGTTTGGTTAATTTTTTCAGAATAAATAAACCATTACTTTTCATATTTGTTGTATAACAATTTTAATTATTTTATTTAAGAAAATAATAATAATCAGAGATTATTGCAGTGAATTCTCTTTTTCACAATAGGTTTCGATGAATTGGATTGCCTCCAAACTATTAAAAAAATTCTCTAAAAAAATCTTTGAAAATGATTCTGCTTTGTAGTGCTGTTTAATTCCATAAAAAGCGGTGTGATTACTTTTTATCAATATATATATATATATATATATATATATATATATATATATATATATATATATATATATATGTAGAAGGATATGAATTACTGATTCTGAAATATTGGATTTCTTGTGGGTTTTTTTTTCGATTCAAACGTGTAAAACAAACACGTATTAAACGAACGTGTTTGACTGATTATAATATAATATTGTTACAATGTAACATCCGAGGAAAAATCTTGAGCTCTTTTCATGATCCAGGAAGAGTAAATGTTATTCTTTAGTTCATCCCACGACGGAACCTCACTACTTTTTGCAAGATATCTGAAAATAAATAAACACCCTGGCTTTCAACCTATATCCGATTGGTAGATTACAAAATACTATGGTTAACTGTTGTTTACCTTTAAAGTATCACGTTTTGCAAACAATGAATATCAAAGTGTTATTTTACTTCACGAATTTTTACACGCATCATTAAACCATAAATGGAAAAAAAATTGCCATTTCTTTTCAGTTTTTACATTTTATTACATTATTTGATTTACATCATTATCACGGTATTATATTGTATTCATATGGAGAAAAAATTGTACAAAATCTTATAAGTGAAAAGAAAGAAACACTTGCTGTGGCCTTCAATTCGACATTTAGAAATATCGACGACGTATTGTCAATTAACAATAGTTATAACTTATTCTATTCTTATGTCGACACGATATATCCCGATGAGCTTGAGATAAAAGATAAATAGAGTCTGACACATGTGTTTCATATTTCGATATTTTAATTGAAAAATTAAAAGCGATGTTGCCTTTACCTGATCCAATACCAACTCTTGCGTTTCCGAAGGTCACTCACTTTTGCTCTGCTCTTGATTCGTTTTGTGAACTGGATTTTGAGATTGGACTCAAAATTATATTCACCTTTTACATTGAAGTAAGTTCTAGGCCTACATTCCGAATTCTCTCGATCAATCATACAATGACCTTGTTAAAATTTGATACTTGTCTCTCTTGGTGACCTATATTTTAAAGCCATCCATTAAGAACACAACGACATGAAATCCTGCAATTAATCAGCTAAAATAAAATATGCCACTGACTGAAAACTAGGATGCTTTATTATTTGAAGAGAAATCAATAATTTGGTGACATTCTATAATAATAAAATCAGAAATCACCAGGGAGGTGCTCTCATATATGGTTTGATAAATTGAACTGCACGAAGCGTGTCTCCTCTCCAAGAGCTTTTTTTTTTTTTGCATTTAAATATAGATCAACATCGCATACATAGTGTAAATTATTTGCTGTTTGCTTTTTTGTTAACTATGAGGGAAATTTTCATTTTTAAATTACTTTTGCCATGCCTCAAAACACTGTTTATTGAAATAAAATGCTGCACATATGTTGTTCGAATCTGACTTTTTTGTTAACATTTCTGATGTCCTGTCATAAACACCTCTGAAGAAGTTGCAATTGTGGAAATTCTTATGACAGAAAAAATGATTTAGTGAAAAAGAAATGCAGAACAACCATGCATCTAATTCGTCTTTAATCAGAAATACATTTTAATACCGTCTTTCGGTCTGCAGGCGTTTTAATAATCTTTAATATTCACCCCCTTCTTAACTGTTGGACTTGCATAATGTATTTACAGTTTGGCAATATAAACTTCTATAGTAAACCCTAAAATAAAAACGTGAGTTTTGCATCTGAGCTATGTTATTGCAGAATGGACTTACAGGTACATGTATTTTATTTTCAAACTGAAAACTTTAAAATTATTTCTTGAATAATCAACTCAGACTTATTCATTTTTAGCAAAGCTTTAATAAGCGAAATATGAAGCTGATACAATGCAATATCTCAACATTTGCAAGCACAATGTACATGTAATACATTCAGAGCAATGAAGTGAACCTTAGCTATGAATTTTATGTTCATTTGTACTGATGTGCAGTTTGAAGTTATGCTGTGAATTGTTGGTACTGGCTTCCTGGCCGCTGTGTCCTGGTGCTTGATGTTGTTTGCCTCACTGTGTCCAGCTCGTCCTCTCTTCTGAAAGTATCTGACATCTTAAAATGTTGTGAACCAACTGCATTTTTATTACGATAAAAGAGATAATGGAAGAGCCATAACATGGACAGTTTAATGATTCTACGAAACTTTGATTCCCCAACAAAATAGATAATGGGGTTTATTACGTTATTTACAAAGTAGGCCCTGGCTAATAATGGTAGAGTTCCCAGAACCACGGGTGTGGAGGGTAGCGTGTTTCCTTTGTTAAAGGTAGAGTTGGCATCCAGGATACAGTCCGGTATGTAGGAGAGAATAAAGGCCACTGTTATAGCAATCATGATCTTGGTTATTCGAGGACTGATTCGATGCTTTTTATCCTCCACCTTAGAATGCTGGCTGAGTTTCAGAATTACGATTGTGTACAACACAAGTAGGCTGATGAAAACAAAGGTATAGACAACGGTTAAAACAATAGTGTAGACAAAGGGGTAAATGGTTTTCTTCACCCTATCATCAATGGAACAGTCATAACCGACTACACCACCTTTCAAATAATGGTGGCGCATTCCTTGAATAATAGCATTCGGCCAAGCAAACAAGATGGCTACAAATATTGCAATTGCACACAAAATCTTAGCTTTAGTGACAGAGATGGGTTTGCTGAAGGGTCGACAGATCTTTCTAAACCGTCCAACTGCCATTACCAAAATAATGAATGCAGATCCAATTTTTAAAACGTGACCCAAGAATCTTCCGCCTTTGCAGAATCCTTCGATGAAGAACATAAGTGGGTATAGGTTATCCACTAGTTCTACAGGCATGGCTATCAGGCAGGATAGGAGGTCCACCACTGCCAGCGTCAGAATGTATGTCCTAAAGGTTGATGAGCGGTACCTCAGAGTATACACAACTAGGACCACCATGTTTCCAATAACACCAAATGCGATAAGGATGCACAGAAATATAATTGTAGGAAGTCTTTGTCTTGCCTTTTCATCGTTGAACTCTTCCAAGGTTTTAGAGTTTGCTTGCTGTGGAGAAGAGACTACAACTTCCAAAGTGATGTTCATTTTTTCGAATCTCAATGATATCCGTATTTACTCTTTGTTATCACTGTAATGCAAAATGCAGAAAACATTTCTTTTAAAGATGAATAATAACAAATTTAAATATATATCGACTGAAATATCTATTCAAATAACGCTTCTTTTCCGTTTTTTTTTTCTATTTTTACAACCGCATGTACAGCAATTTGGACAAACAAAAAAAAACGTTTTGAGAAATACAAATGTATTAAACATCTTTAACCATTCCAATACCGTAATTATATGGATTTGCAATAACCATTACGTAGCGAACACATAAGTATATACCTCATATTCAATTATATACTTTTCTGCTTTCCATCTATAACTATCATTTTGGGATAAATTTGGGAATTTTTAGGTCACCCGAGTCACTCAAGTGACCTATTGCTACCCGTTTTTGTCCGTCGTCGTGCGTTGACATTTGAATACATGTATTTTCAACTTCGTCTTTGAAACCGCTTAACCAATTTCAACTTTAACAGATTTTGGCATATAGCATCGATGAGTGAAGGGGAACAAAATTATGAATTCAAGAGTCCCTGTCGCCCTGAGGCCTGAGGGTTGGACAATTCTACCCAAATTAATGCAATCTTTAAAAATCTTCTTCACTCCTGTACCTCAAGCAGTCAAACTGTTGGCATGATTGTAATGAGCAGTGAGCCCTCTACCAAAATTGTGAAATTCATGGCCCCAGGGTTAGAGGCTCTGGTGTTAGGGTGGGGCTTTATAGATCATAAAGTGAAAGTGCATTATTTCTTTGAAAATCTTCTTTTCTGCTCCTGGGTATTAAACAAACTAACTACATACATTATTGTGATGAAGGGTGTCTTTTTTTAAATTGTGAATTTCATGGCCCAGGGTCAGGGGTTCTGGTGTTAGGGCAGGGCTTTAAAGATCATATATTGAAAGTGCATTATTTCTTTGAAAATCTTCTTCTAAAATTCTGGGTATTATATAAACTAGCTAAGTATTTATAATGATGAACAAGAGTACCTCTTCCAAAATTGTGAATTTCATGGCCCCTGGGTCAAGGGTTCTAGTGTAAGGGCGGGGTTCTATTGATTATATACGAGAATACACTCATTTTTAAAAAAAATTCTTCTCTGCTTCTGGGTATTAAACCAATAACTATGCCTCTTCATGGCCCCTGGGTCAGGGTTTTTGGTGTTAGGGCTGGGCTGTAATGATAATATTAATGTTTGAATTCTTTGAAAATTTATTCCTTTGCTCCTGGGTATTATGCAAAGTACATATTTATTCAGAAGAAAGGTGCTTCTTCCAAAATGATTTATTTCAGGGCCCTCGGGTCAGGGGTACTTAAAGGGAGGGGAGGGAAGTTAAATATTCCCTGTATAGTTATGATAAGCAATGGTGTCTCTTTCAAAATTGTGAATTTCATGGCCTCTAAACGAGAACCAAATTCCATTGTTGGAAAGTTGTTGCATGATACTCAGATGATCTGTAAGGCCCGTGGGCCTCTTGTTTATTTTGTATTATATGTTGTAATGTTATGTAAGAGGGGATATCTCTTGTCATATTTCAGAGAATTTTGTAAAAGCGACTTATGCTGTCAGTTTTTCTTTATATAGAATGATAATAGTTGACATTGTCTAATAAGTGACAATATTTTTACAATACATGTGCTATGTTTGCATACTTAGTAATTGATCTGTATGATATGGATCTTTTCCAGATCACAAATATTACATGAATATTGAAATATACAAATGTTATTCATTTTTTAAGGAATTTAACCACCCATATTATTTGCACTCTTTGCCAAAAAAAGAAAGAAAGAAAAAACTTAATAAATACAACAATTGCACTTTTGGTACATGCTTCTCATTTGTTCCGTGTTGAATGACTAAGTTCTTGTAGTCAGATTTTCATTTTCATCAATATTTGGAACAGGAAATTAATATCGCCTACGTTGAAATGGGATATAGAAAGCGTTACTGTAAATAAAGTTATCAGTTTTCTTTGTTTGCTTTTTATTGCTATAGATAATACAGTAAAAAGAATACATTGAAATCTAAAGTTAATGAGAGCTGATATATCGAAGAAAAATTTGTTATACCTTGATCTATTTTTTTTACTTTCTTATTTGTCGAAATATAGATGTTTCACTTAAAATTCTGTCCTCAAAGATGCGGTATTTCTCGTGTTGCAAATTCTACGTAAAAAGGTAGATATGTACATAATGTAAGTTTTTTGTTGTTGCGGTATTTCAAAAAAAAAGTACACAATTACTGACATTATTTATGCGTGTTTTACTTTTTGCGAATAAAAATTGATCGCAAAAAATGCGAAAAATAGATTATAGCGGAAAAACCGGATAGATGGTAAATGAAATGATAGAGAAAAATAGTCTTTTATTTTACTCAAAATGAGAAAATATTTTCAAATAAAGTTTTAACTCCTCTTTCTTGTTTTTATAGTATCTAGGAAACTTTGATTTATTTTAAATTTTTACATACTGTGCAGTATACAATATGTGAAAAAAAAAGAAGAAGAAGAAAATGAAAAAGAAATAGGATGCGGTATAGGAGTGTTAATAAAAAAATATCTTAAAACAACATGCATGTTTCAAATTCCCACTTGTTGTTTTTTTAAAGGGGAAAAACATTTTTATTTTTTATTTATCAATAACAATAAATCTCACCTTTTTAAAGGTCGTCTCACAAGGTAACTGCAAAAAACATCTTCGAACCATTAAAAATAAATCGGGAAAACTCCTAAATATTTGTGTGTCTTGTTAAACAATTGCTATACGTATTAAAATCAAATGTCCGCTTACTACTGAACCTTTTAAGGATCATCTGTTTAAGGTTGTAAACAAGGAGGTTTTTATAAGTTTTATAATTTCCTGGGCCTCTATCGAAATAACAATACCTGTTATATTTAGAAAAAAAATCATCGGCATGTACTCTTATCACATATAAACCATAATAAAATACTAACCAGTCTAAGTGCAATTAAGAGATCACAGAAAAAAGTAAAACAAAGGCCCATGTGTTAGTTAATACACAATTGCAAAATTGTTCTTCTTGTATCTTCCTTAAACACTCTTGCCATCCTTTTGGATAAAAATCGATTTTTTTTTTATATAGTATGAAAAAGTAAGTTAATAAGTTAACATTAACGTTCTGCAACTAATCTTAAATTAGAACTGTTTCACCTTATATCAAATCATTGTGATTTCCCAAGTGCAAGTAATTGTTTGAATGACAGAGGAAATAATTCATGATTGCTCGCGAGTAGATTTACGAATGAAAGTGGGGAGGAAATTGACTAATTATAGGTTTTATATTGAGAACTTTTTTTATCAATACCTTTAGTTTACTGTCATGTTGTAAAATTTACAAGTTTATTTACTGCCACCCGGTAAATTCAAAATTTGCAACATGACATTTCATGACATTTCAATAAAAGTTAAGCTTAATTATTTAAAAATCTTTTTAACATCTTTTTCAGAAAGATATTAAACCAAGAGGTAGCCACTGCACCTAGTCGTTTCCTTTCTTATACGAAAGGGACATTAAACAATGTACAATCAATCAATCAGTCTTATACATACAGTTTAGTAGCTTAATCAAGTCGATTCTAAAAGCTGTTTCGATCGTATTGGGTTTTAATTTTTTCGTATTCAGAGGGGGGGGGGGTCATTAACATGAGGTATGGTCACCTTAAAGGAGAAAGTAAAGCTCAGAATAAACACAATTTATCTTGTCCAGATTTCGACCTTGTTAGCAAATACATGTACCTATCATTGGGTCGTATTTTAGCCGACGTTTTCCATACAGTTGTTTGGCCTTTGTTTTTATACTAAATTTGACCAATAATATTCGAATGTTCTTTCCATCTGATCAATACAAAAAGGCTCACGATCAGTCGACAGGGAATGCCTACTCTTCCCAGGTACCCGTTTAACCTTTAGAATGCATGCCCTGTTCTTAAATAAATGTTCGGTTTTTTATCGATCACTTTACTTTTTTCATTATTTTGTGTTTGCAAAATGATTGTATTAACATTTAAAAATAAAAAAAAACAAAGAAGGTGGACCTTAAACTCAAGATTTAATATCAAAAGTAAAAAAAAATTATTGTAGTAAATCTTATTTTTCTAATTAATTATAGAATTGAAAGATTGGAATTATAACGAACGTCATGCAATCAATCCCAAGCTCCAATAAAGCAATACAAATCCGGAACAGAGCAAACACCGACCACTTAAAACATCACAGGTAGAATCGGGTGCCATGGAGGAGTAAGCACCCCCTGTTGATCGGCCACATCCTCCGTGTTTTGTAAAAGTGGTCATTCTTACGAGTAAAATGTAAAATATTGCAATTTCTGTAAATCCTTTGAAGAAGTAACAAAATTACAATTTTTTTTTTTTTTAATGACGCAATTCTGTCAAACAAGGTATTCGCATGGCGGTTTTTTTTTAATTCGAATTCACATAAAGAAAATATATTTATAAATTGATTTCCCACAAATGAATAATAAGTAATTAATGATTAATTTGCAATTTTCATAACTTATAAAAAGTTTAAACTTAAATATTTTTACGTGTCCTTCAAGTCCTAAAGTATACTAGTACCATTATTTTTTTTTTAGAGATGACATTGCACTTATGCCTGCAAAATACCGTATAAAGAATATGAGATCTTCCATATATATCAGAGCTTGTGAAGTAGGAAATATTTTCTCCTTAACTCATGAAAATTTCTCCTGCTTAAATTTCCTTATAAAATTTGTTGAAGAAATAATAACCGTGGCTATTATTTGTAAAAGGAAGTTATGATCATTAAAGAAGAAGAACAATATTGTTTTTATTCTCAATTCTTTAAAGTTTCATACACTGTGCCAACATCACCGATTTTTTCAAATTTGATTGATTTTAGATTTATGTAGACACGTTTACCAGCTTTTTATTTATGTAACATTATTTACCTTTTTTATGGCCCAAGTATTAATGACATATAAACATGCAATGTTATTATCCAGAAAATAAAACACGATAAGAACACGGCGTATTCAATAAAGTTTCATTATTTAAATAGAAATCAACAATTTTGTGACAGTGTATTTCTATAAAATAAGAGTTCACATGGGAGTTTATCCTATCTGTGTAAATTAGTTTGTTTACAATGTCTGATTCATTAAACACAAAGGCAACCGTTCCCATCATTTTCCATATTACAATTTATTTCACTTCAAAATAAATCAGATTATTATAGCAATGACAACATTAGTTCACTTGCACCCGATAAAACTGCGGGAAAAATTATTCCTGTACCTGAGCATTGTGTCGTCATAATTTTGACTTTCATTACGTCACGCTATACTACAACGGTTGTAAACCTTTTCATACTATCAGCTGTGCGTAAGGGCAGTTTTTAGAAACTTTCAAAAATACAGCGAAAAAATCGTACTACTTAAAGAAAAATGCAACCTCGCCAGACGTCACACAAGGCGGAGGCCCAGTCGTCAAAAGGAAAAAGAAATTTAGCAGGGAAAGCCAGATTACCAGGAAAAAGGCCAAAAGTTTCCCCAGTTACGACTCAGGGAATAAGCATTGAGGAAGTAGCCTCATCAGTATCGGAACTAATCCTCCCTGAATTGAGACAAACCATCAAGTCTATTATTACGGAGAGGCAAGACGCTACCCTGACATCGGCACAGCCGCAAAATGAAGCTTCGCCAGAACACTATGGATTTTCAACTAGTACAGTGGCCGCAGGCGACGTATCTGAACAACAGATTGACGTTGTAATTAATCCAAAACAGCCAGTGGCAAAAGAAGGTACTAATTTAGTTCCTTTAAGTTTAGAATCAAGCAATTTAGCTTCATGTTTAGAATCAAATAATGCAATAACAAGCGTTGACGATGACTTAGGTATGCATGTACCGCAATCTACAAAACAAAAAATTGTTAAAGGTGAATTTATTGAGTTGCACAGTTTACTTGATAGGCATCCAGTCAACGATCAAGAGAACA